>JANRMJ010000059.1:1501937-1540244 GCA_025584955.1 Alethe diademata
AAACTTCCCAGGGCAGGAAAGCAGGAGGTGCCTGAGCCCCAAAATGAATCTGAAATACCTGAACCGGAAAAAATAAACACTCAGGGAAACTTCCCAAACTTCCCAGGTCAGGAAAGCAGGAGGTGGCTGAGCCCCAAAATTAATCTGGAATCCAAGGGGGTGACTGTGCAGCTGCTGCTTTGTTTGACTTTGGCGTGTGCCTTCTTGCTCAAGTCAATAAAGGAGGCATGAAAATCAAAAAAAAAAAGGGCTGCAGACTAAATGCAGCCTCCTTGACTGTTCAAAGGAAATGATATGGCAGGAAAATGAGAGCTTTTCATCAGCAGGTAAGGTTTCTGAAGGGAGCCCTATCAGCCTTTCATCTGGGTGAGTCACAGCTTCAAACATCACAGGATGCAAATCCAGTCTCAGTGCAAGAGGTGCCATTTGTTCAAATCCAATTTGGGACACAAAAGTATTTCTGGGTACCTTATGTAAGAAAAAAGTTCATAAACCAGTGTGGTTCTTGCACTTAGGGAGGCCTGGACCCTGTGCTGCATGGACAACTTCCATTATAGCACAGTTTTGTAAGTAAATATAGATAAATATCCCCCCACAGTCAGAAAAATCCCATTTGTTTCACATGATATCAATGTCTAGATTTGTGTTAAGCAAACAGAACCAAAGGACAAGAGATATAAACCAGCTTTTTATCCATAAATGCAAAGCAATTTGAACCCCACACCAAAACAAACACGACACAACACTCACAGGGGGCAAAAAAAAAAAAGGCACAATTGCATAAAGTCACCCATTCCAGCAGCAATAAAGGCTCCACTTGTGAATAATTTGATTTATCCCAGCTGAAAACCCATTTACAGCTATTTTGCACCAGAATATAACACAATTTCACCTAAGTGGGCCCTGTGCTCCCCCTGTGCAGAGATCAGCAGAGGTCCCAGATCCAAAGAGACTCTGGATTTCAGCAGGAAAGGGAATGTGAGTGCAGCCAGTGCTGGAGAACATCCTGAATAATTCACACAGCCACACTCCCAGCCCCTGCAGATGCTCAGACTATAAAGCAGTTTATAATCATAATAATAGATGCAAAGGAGTTGCTTTTGCTCTCTTGCTCAGAGGAGCTGGCAGGGAGCAAAGGCAGAGGGAGAAATCCCAGTTCAAATGGGTTTTTAATGGGTTTGTGCCACGCTGGCAGCCACAGGCTCTGCTGTGGGGACACTGGTGACTCACTGGGGTCTGCTGAGGGCAAGATGGCACAGGACTGAAAAATTACAGAAAAAACACAACCCTCAGTGCTTGGAGAAAGTAAAGATTTCACCCAGATCCATTCTGCCTAAAAGCAGGGATTCTGCCAATCCTCTGGATATGGAATTAGGGAATCACTGAGATTGGGAAAGATCTCCAGGATCATCCAACCTTTGGTTGATCCCCACTCTGTCACCCAGCCCAGAACCCTGAGTGCCACATCCAGCATAAAAAGAGGTGAAATTATTCCTAAAAGTACCACTAACTTTAATCACTGGTGGGGTGGCTTTAATTCCAGCAAAAAGCAGCTTTTAGCACGATCCAGAAGTGGCTTTTTCAAAGGAAAAGGTTTTCTGGTGAAGGGACAATTTAGAGTTCTGCAGTAAGAGGAATTGATAAAGAGATTTCAAATTCCCAGCACTGCCATTAAAAATATCAATTCCTTACATCACTTTGTTTAGCAAAGGCTGAATTCTGGATGTTGTTCCTTCCAGGGGTAGAGAAATTAGCAGAATTCTCTATTTGGCTCAAAAAATGCCAGCTCAGAGCCTGGCAGCCAGAAATGATCCCTGCCCATCAAACTCCACTCAGCAGCTGAACCTGGATCACAAACTGATCTCAGTTCCCAAAATCTGTTTTTAGAGGCAGATCCACGTCCCTCCTTAGGATCCTATCCATGACAGCACTCAAAAGCTGAGCCAATTATGCCCTCAAATAAAAAACAATTCCTGATTTGCCTGAATATTTGGCTTTGAGGCTCTAATTGCAACAAATTGTAATGAAACAACTCCCTCTGTACATCTTACAGATGCAGGAAATTTCAGGGAACCCCCTGAAACTCTGCAACACTGATTTTTACCCCCAATTTCATCACAGGGTCAATATTCCATGGCCACAGAAACAACCCTGGGTCACTTTTGGGAAGGAGGAAGGCCAGAAGAGAAATCTCAGTGTCTTGACCCAACAAATCACTAAGGAAGGAGAAAATAAAGAGGCATTTGGAGCCACTGAGCAGGGAGTTCTGCTTTTACAGAAGAGAACTGGCTCAGTAACAGCTGCAGAAAGCAAAATCTTCATCCAGCAAGAGGCTTTTTCCAGCTCAGTGGGTGTCTCTGAAGGCTCACACCACACAAACCCCAAAATTTTTGGGGTATTTGGAAATAATTCTCCCATCTCTGGCTCTTTTTTTAAACCATCACTGCAGCAAAGTAGCAAATGGCTGTGGAGGTGAGATTTTGGGGGAGCCAACACTTAAAGAGCTGAAACAACACAAGGATAGAGGCGAAAAAAAATAGGATTTCTGGAATTTTATAGCAGGGACTTGCACTGCTCTCAGCCTTGGTGGGAGAAGTCAAACATTTCTCCTTTCTGCCTGAGGAGATGCCAAGAAATCAGCAGGATTTACCGTGTAGAGCTCGTTCAAAACCTTCATCAAGTCCTCCTGGAGCTGCAGCCCCACTTCCTTGCTCTGCAAGAGAACAGAGAAATGAAAGTGAACTGAGGAAGACACTCAGAGGAAGTGAGCACAGGGCACCCACAAATAATCCAGGCCCAGTTCAGCCCCACTGTCTGTGCTGGCAAAGGCAGGGAGTGCCCAGCCCAGGGGCACCAGGAGCATCAAAAAACTCAGATCTCAGATGGGCACGGGCACGAGAGCTCTGCAGAGCAGAGATGGAAATTTCCAGAGAGATTTTCCATTTTCTAACCCGAAAATACAGAATTTTCCCATTTTCACAGGATCAAGCAAGGTTTGGATAAAGGACAGCTTGGTGTGGGAGCTGAGGAAAACAGGATAAGGAAAGCACCACATAACAAGAATAATCTAATTCAGTTTCTAGATTTTATTCGTTCACAGCCCACTGAGGCAGCATTTGTGTGCTCCAACCCTCACGTTACAAGTGTTTAATATCTACTGAGGCAAGCAAATTTGATAAATTCAAGATCATTTATGCCTACAACACTCAGGAAAAGAAACAGATAAAGAAGCAATGAGGTCAAACCCATGCTTAAACCAACATTTCTGCCCAGGAAGTCAAGACAGTGCTAAGCCATGAGGAAAAAATCCAACAGCACACTGATAAACTGGAAAGCCAGAAGAAAAAGATTATCAGATTTAAATTTAAATTATTATTTTCCCCACACTGTCCAGTTCAGCAGAGTGTGTTTCTGATGCTTTATTAGAGGCTCTGCTCACCCTGCAGGGATTTGGGGTTTTTGCCTTTTCCTCCTCATGCAGATGTTGAGTGGAAGGGACTCAACAGTGCCCTGAGCACTGAACTTTTCACACACAAGGAGATTCCCAGTGCTGCTGGAACTGCCCCATCCTTTGCCTCTCACCCTGCTCTTTCCAGCCCATTTTGGTCATTTCTTGCATTAAAAAATTGCTCATTTGCTGCACAAACTGCTGAAACATCAATTATACAGCAGAGGTTAAAATGAATATTTTAATGCAGGTTTGGGTTGAGGGGATAAAGAAGATGCCAAATTGTCAAAATACAAAACTCTCTGTGCTTCCAAATGAGCTCTCAAGAAAGGAGCTGCTGGATTGCTGGACTGGAAAAATCCCTTCCATTAAGATGAGGGTAAGACAGAACACAGGGGACATCAGAACAAGAGCTGTGCAATAGCACTGTTAATTTAAAACTGTTCCTTGCACTGATTCCACAAAAAAAAAAATGTCTAGGAGAAAAAAAAAAAGCTGAGCTGGCTGACCCTGATAAATGAAAATACACTGGAGGAAGCAGAAGGGTTTGCTTGGGAAAGCCAGAGGAAAATGGGATTGGATGTGAGGAAAAAGTTGTTGCTGGAGTGCAGTGGAGGGAGGTGGAGGTGATGCACAAGGAGAATTTCCCTGAATTCCCACAGAATTCCAAGTGCAGATTAAAGGCTGCTGATCCCACTGCCACACAGGCACCAGAGATTCCAGCATCATGCCAGAAAGTGCCTGGGAATTAGGAATAAAATCCATGCCAAGGAAAGAGCAGCAGCCCTGGCAGCTGTGAATGTCTCAATATCAACTGCTGCTGCAGCAGTAAGTTCTGTGCTGCTCTGAATTTTCTCTATTATTCTGTGTGTTTTGCAAAGGCAGAACAATCCATTTTGTAAACAAGGCAATAAATAAAAGATATTCTGATCAGCTTTGCTGTGATCTACTCCTGGCTGTTCCTGCAACCCAGTCTGTGCCTCCCTTAATGTGAGGAAGGGCTTGTGCAACAAAACCTTAATTAACTGGCTGCACTAATGAGCTGGGTGTGGGGTGGGGGTGTCCCCACAAACTGTGTGTGCTTATCTGATCAGGTTAAACCCTTCTCCTGGAGATGTGGGAGAGGATCTGGCTGGAAGAGCATCCTTGGGACACAGCACAGCTGAGGATGGAGTGGGGCAGCTCCTCAGCTGTGCTGGGCAGGGAAAGTCACCAACACACAACCACAGAGTAACAGGAACCCTACAATTCCACAATCACAGAAATCACAGCAGCACAGAAATCCCAACAGCACAGAAATCCCACAATCACAGAAATCACAGAATCACAGAAATCACAGAATCACAGAAATCCCACAATCACAGAAATCCCATAATCACACAATCACCAGGCTGGAAGAGACCTTGAAATCTGAGTCCAGCACCTGAATTAACCCACTGCACTGAGTGCCACATGCAGTCTGCTTTTAACACATCCAGGGATGGTGACTCCCCCTCCTTCCTGGGCAGACCATTCCAGAACTCTATCACTCTTTCTGTAAAAAGCTTTCTCCTGATATCCAGCCTACATTTCCCTTGGTGCAGCTCAAGGCTGTGTCCTCTGGTTCTGTCAGAGCTGCCTGGAGATAGAGACCAACCCCACTGAGCACAGGCAGCTTTCAGGGAGCTGTAGAGAGAGATAAAGTCACCCCTGAGCCTCCTTTTCTCCAGGATGAACATCCCCAGCTCCCTCAGCCATTCCTCACAGGGTCTCTGCTCCAAACTCATCACCAGCCTTGTTGCCCTCCCCTCTGGATGAGGAGGAGGAGGAATTTCCTTCCTCTGCAAACCATGGAGGTGATGAACACACCTTTCCTTCTACAAACCAGTGAAATGATGAACACACCTTCCCTTCTCTAAAACCATGGAGGTGATGAACACCCCTTCTCTGCAAACCAATGGAATTATGAAAACACCTTCGATTCTGTACAAACCAGAGATGATGAACATACCTTCCCTTCTGTACAAACCAGTGAAATGATGAACACACCTTTCCTTCTGCACAAACCAGAGAAATGATGAACACACCTTTCCTTCTGTACAAACCAGAGAAATGATGAACACACCTTTCCTTCTGCACAAACCAGTGAAATGATGAACACACCTTTCCTTCTACAAACCAGTGAAATGATGAACACACCTTCCCTTCTGCACAAACCAGTGAAATGATGAACACACCTTCCCTTCTGCACAAACCAGAGAAATGATGAACACACCTTCCCTTTTCTGCAAACCAGAGAAATGATGAACACACCTTCCCTTCCCCTACACCCCAGGGAAGCAGCAGCAGCACCCCTGGGAGTCCCAGCAGTTTGGGGCAGGGATGCCAGGCTGGGTGCAGGTTTTGCCCAGCCAGGAGGCTGCTGTGAGCACACACACACTCCTTTGTTACTGCAGGGTGGATCTGCACCATGTGCAGGGCTGGAGGTTCTGCCACCCCTGGCTGGAACAGAAATTCCCAGCACGGGCCGTGCCAGCTCCTCAACAGCCTCTTTGTTCCAGCCCTCCTCCCCTCCACCTCCCCTCTAATTTAATCAAGATGTTTTTGGGATCCACTGCGGGGCTGTTCCGCATTCCACCCAACATTAACGACTTCAGCTCCCAAATATTTGGGGGGGATAATGAAGAGGAGAGCTCAGGAATGCTGTCAACATTTTCTGGCCCGGATCTCCAGCCCCAGCAGGGTCTGACAGAAAGATGGGATGGCTTCAAAACCAACCTTGCCTGGAGTTCCTGAGGTGCTCTCCCCATAAACCCAACAGCAGCCAGCAAGGGCTCAGGCCACGGGAGGGTCAGCGTGGAACACACCAAGATAAAGAGATTTTTGTCTAATTTGCTGCCTCAAATTGTGTCAGAGGGTGACAGCTGGAGCTGGAGCCCAAATCTGCTGATTCTGGAACAGTATCAGGACTCTGCATCTTTTTAAAAGTCATATTAAATAGCCTAGGTGGAGAATAAACATTAAATATTCCCATGTTTCTTGAATGTGGAGGAGTGAGGGTAAGGATGGCAGGAGGGAGCAGGGCACAGAGGCACCAACTCTGCACCTCAGTGAGAGTTTATCACAGCATTTGCACATTTACAAATTTACACCGTGACGGGAAAATATTTTCAGGAATGCCCAGCATTTTAACCATTCCCCTTCTCCATGTGTGGGGTGCTTTCAGATTTGTCACATTCTGGTACCAGAGCAGCAAGAGCCACAGTGCAGCTGTAAAGTAGGTCACGCCAGACCCCTTCAGAGAATTAATAATTCCTCTTCCTTGATTACTGCAAGGCTTTTCACCAACTCTTTGTGGATTTTGCATTTCACATCAAACAGCCTGCAGTGCACCAGGAGATAAACTGGGGCTTTTTCCCACCAAAGGTGCTAAAAAGGAGAATCTTAAATCCTCAGGTTGGTTTTCTTGATTTCAAGCAGGGTTTTCTCCCCATAAATATCCTCAATTAAGTGGGTAAAGCAGGGAAAGGTCCCTGCTCCAGCCCAGGGAAGCTCCCAGCTGGAGGCAGAGCAGGAAATGTGTTTTAAACCCAGCAGGGCAGGCAGATGCTGAGCTGGTACCTGGCTCAGCTCAGAGGCACAGCCAGTCCTGAGGCCCCTCTGCCCACAGAATAAATCTGCTTTTCTGCCCAGTAACATTTGCCAGTCACTTCACAATGCCCATATATAAAAATCTAACTGAAAAGAATCAGTTTGTTCAGACACTGCTCAAAGCGAGGCTTCCACTTCCACAAAAGTCCATTCCTCTAAAAAAGGTAATTTCATTTTTTTTTCCTTCAATTTGAACAAGATTATCAGGCTGCTTCTAGGAAAATTTCAAAGAGACAACACAGAAAAAGTGATTAAAGAGACCAAATTAAAGAGACTGCAGCTCAAAGGTCTGTACATGTATAAAGAATCCCAAGGGATCCCTCTCCAAAGACACGTCTGGAGGCAAGAAAACCTGATAAGCAGGCAAGAAAGAGGAAGGTTGTTCATGCACAGAAATGAAGGGTCACATGAAATAGAGAGGGTGACAGGAGGATAGAGGCAGAAAGGGAAATCAAAGCAGGAATCAGCTCAAATAGAAGAATGTTTTTTGGGGGAAAAATACATATATAAATATAAAAACAGAGAGGGTGAAAGGGGAATAGAGGGAAAAGGGGAAATCAAAACAGGAATCAGCTCAAATAGAAGAATATTTTTTTGGGGAAAAATACATATATAAATATAAAAACATACCTAGATATAGAAATGTAGAAATAAATAAATAAAGGGGCTGTGCTGAAGGAGGACAAGCAGGAGAAATCAAAGGGAGGTGAAGGAATGAAAAGGAGCAGACATCAAAGCAGGAGGATGCTCCAGGAGAGGGAGAGGTGACCAGAATAGCAATGCTGGTGGCACCAGGGTGGGAACTCCTGAACCAGAGCCAGCCCTAAATCATCAACTCTGCCCAAAAAGCAAACATCACCTCCTCCCCACGCTGGAACTGTTTGTTACTAGGACAATTCCCCCCTCACACACAGTTTTGTTTGCTGGAAATGTGGTTATTTCACCATTTATCTGCACTGACACCAGCCCTGGGGGCAGACAAATCCCAGATTCCCTCTGAGAGCTCCAGGATTCATCCTCATCCAGGCAGCCCCTGATGAGCAGCACCACCCAAACATCACCAGCACCTGAAAGTGTTTCCTCAGGAGAAACCAAAACAAGGGCACAGAGAAGGGCAGCCCAAGGAAAGCCCTCAGTGGGTGACAGCTCTGTGCCACCATCCTCTCCACATTTCCTGGTGTTATTTGCAACTTAAACACTTCCCAAATTTAACTTGGTAATTCCCCATCAACACCTGCAGAAGGCAGCCTGGCTTTGCCAGCAATTTGCCCCAGTTTTTAACCCAGGGAAAGTAAAAAAGGTGGAAAAGGTCCCATTTGCCAAAAGCTCAGAGATACCCTGACATCTCCTGTGCTGCTTTGGGGATGTTTTACAAAAGTGCCACTCGGGGGGGGGTTCATAAATGGGTGACATTTCCTTAAATCCATGGACTGCAAAGCTGATTTGCAGTATTTTAATCACACACCTCATCTGTTTTCCAGCCTGCAGTGCCTTTTGTACCAACTCAAGCTGCTCCTTGCAGGTCTGCAGGGGAAGAGACTTCAGTGAAAAAGCACAAGTGGCTCCACATCAGCCAAATTTCTCTATTTATCAGCTGCTACCAGATAACAGAGGATGCAATTTTTGGTTTTAACCAGCCAGCACAAGTGGGGTTGTAATCAAACACCTGATTTGGCCTCCAACCACGCTGGTATTCCTGGCCAACAGCCAAACAAGTAGTTGGGATTTAGCAACAAGTGCCTTTTGTTTGCACAAATTAATGTGGAGTTTGTCCTTGGCCTGGGAGAAAAAACCCAGGATGGTATTTTGCTGTTGACTGGTAATTTATTTGTTTTTATTCTGCTGCCCAAAATAAAGTATAAACACGGGTTTGCCCTGTTTTATAAGGGGCTGAAGATAAAGCTGCCATTTCCAGCCAAGCTGGGATAATATCAATTTCCAAGCAAAGCTTTGCCAAGGCATTTTCCAGGCCACCTTGCTCCAGCACAGCCCTTGTTGAAATTCAGCA
Source organism: Alethe diademata (assembly GCA_025584955.1). Classification (NCBI taxonomy): domain Eukaryota; kingdom Metazoa; phylum Chordata; class Aves; order Passeriformes; family Muscicapidae; genus Alethe; species Alethe diademata. The sequence goes on from JANRMJ010000059.1 coordinate 1,511,024, forward strand.
GGGAGATTACTCCTCCTTTGGAGGGATTAGAGGAATTGAAGAGTAACTGCCATTCAATAATCCTGTGTAAGTATCTAATCAACCATAATGTAATTACCAGAAAGTTTTAAAAGGTCAAAAAGGCCTCAGTGTGAGGTTACTTGGAAAGGAGAAGATTCCTCCTCTGCTCGGGCAATGACTTAAAAAAAAAAGAAGTACAAGAGAAATAGAATGTGAAAGTGGAACATATTTTTCATCATCTGTTAAAAACTCAAGAAATAGGCAGGAGAGAGGGAAGAGCAGAGATTTTGTTCTCTCAGAGAAATCACAGCCACAAAACCCTGCTGGAACAGGGCACAGGCACTCTCCAGGTAACACATCCAGATGCTGCTCCTCCAAGTGCATCTTGATCTAAAACTTCACAATAACAAGAGTTGTTCATTTTCCAACAGCCTGAACAAACTGCTTTTGTTGGATTTTTTTTTGGACAGAAAATAAGAAATATCTGAACAACTCCTCCCTTCTCCAGGCCTTGCAAGAGCAGAAATAACTCAGGACAGGTTGCAGGGGCTGTGAGAGGGGGCAGAGAAATAAATGGCTTTTCAAAGTGAAGATTTGCAATGATTCCACCAGGAAGGAGCAGATGTTGCAGCCACTGGCAAATCCCTGCAGGGACCAGGCATCACCCTGAGCACTTTCAAAGCCTCCAGATCACGTTTCTTTAACTGCAAGAACAGATTCCTAATAGGAAAACCCTCCCACACTGCCCACCTTCCTTCCCAGGTGGAAATCAAGGGGACAAGGCAAACAAAGGAGACCTCAGCTGCATTTTCTCCTTTTCCCAAATAAGGACAACATGTCCTTTTATTATCTAGCATAGCAGGAATTCTCCCTAATTTTTCTTTGAACAGCAATTTCTCCATGGCAGATAAACTTCTGTCTTTAAAGAGTTGTTCTTGACTAATGTTCAGAGTCGAACTGGAAGGCTTCTGCTTATTTAATTAAATTTTCAACATCCATACAAAACTGTGGAGCAGGCTACGAGGAGAAAAACACAGCCTGGATTTAGATCAACAAATCTCAACCGGGGAAAAGGCCTGAAAAAATGCAAGGTGAACCCAATGAAGAAAAAAAAAATCCCCCAATAAATGGATCCAGCACAAATAAATTGTATTTTAGAAGGAGCAAGGTGAAGCTCTGTGCTCTGTTACCTTCTTGAAGAGGCGTCCTGAGTCCTCGCTGACCTGCACGAAGCGTGGGATGATGTTGTTGAGATAAATGTCACTGAGGGTGGTGTGGTCCCTGCTCTCCCTCTTCACCTGGTTGAGCAGCAGGTTCCAGCAGTTCACTGGTGACAGCACGTTCTGATCCTTCCTGCAGGGACACAAAACAGGACAGGATCCCACCACTGCTCTGGAGCTGGGAATGCAGCCCTGGTGTGGGTGGGATGCTGAGGAGAACACAGAAAATAAACCCTCAGTTCCATTTTCCTGCACTCCCATGAGCTTTTGTCCCCCAGCAAACAGATCCTGCAAATGTGTGCGGTGTGCCAAGGGCAGGATTTGATTTTTCCCTTTGAATCCAGGATTTTGTGCATAAATCAGAGCCTGAGGGAGGGCGATGGCTCCAGTGTCTGACACAAGGTTTCACAGTCCTGTCTCAAGCATTTGGGTCTTAACCACAATAAAAAAGATTTCAAGCACCCAGTGAGCCAAACAGCATCTGCATAGGAAACAAAATGTTGTCTCTTTTATTATGGGAAGGATTCTCTATCTGTCCCAGCCACAGACAGCAGCACTCCCAAAAGCAGCTTCATTTTCTCATCTTTGAACTTTCCCCACCTTCTCTCAGCTGAAGCACCCAGCAAAGAGCAGCAGGGGAGAGGAGAGGAGAACCTTGGTTTATTTGGGTCACATTTCACCCCAGATGGAAGCTGGGGTCCCACAGGTGGAGCCTGAACAACAGCATTTATTTCTCTGCAGCTCTGTCTGCCATCCATTTACAGCACAATAATATTTACCTAGAAAAGATAAATCTTTCTGATACCTGAAAAAGATATTTGGCTCTGGTGCAAAGCCAGAGCATTTCCCTGATTCTTGTACAAGACTCTATCTTGAGGATTTCTTTGCTCCTAAAAGAAATGCAGTTTAATTTCCAGTGAAAAGGGAATATTCTGAACTTGAAAGGACAGCAATCTCTGCTGCAAGAAATATTGGGAAAATGGGAAAACTGAGCCAGGGCAAGTTTCATTACCCTTCTCATGACACCAGTTGGATTTGTGCTGCAATATGGATAATTTTAGATAAAGAATTTCAGAACAGCTGACCTCGAATTTTTTTTTTTTTCCGTTTCTTAAAAAAAAAATAAATTGGGAAGGTCAGGACTGGCTGCAGCTTGTGATCCAGGCTGCTTCACCCACTGACTGCCCTCTAAAGCTGGCAGAGCTACAAGTGAAAATTACCCAGCTACCATGACGAGTTTGGGAATGAAACATAGGAACAACAACAACAAAAAAAAATCCTCTGACCAAAATCCTGCCTCAAAACCCCTGAGAGCCCCGTGCCTGCTCCACCAGCAGCAGGAGCAGCCTGGAGGAGAGCTGGGAGCCAGCAGCAGCAGTTGTGGCTGTGAGAGTCCCCAGGAAGGAGCAGGAGCAGCAGCATTCCCTAAGGAAAGGGAAACTGCAGGAGTGAACAGCAGCAGGAGCCCAGCAAGGGCTGGCCAGGGAGGTTTTGCTGTGCTGGCACCACTGGGGCTGCTGACACACTCCTGTGGTTCCATCCTGCAGGAAAACCTCCCCCAGTCCCCCAGGATTGTCACCTCGGGGATGCTCACACCACACACGGCCAGATTCTCATTTTAAACTCCTTTAATTCCTTGCTGTCTCCTGGTTTTCAGTAACCCTTTCAGTGCCTTGCTGGAACTTGTTTTTGTACAGATCCGGCAAGGAAAGGAGGCAAAACCTCTCCATAGTTATTTGCTAGTGATGATGTTCCCAGCAAAAAGCAGATATTCGAGGCAGAAATGAAACAGGAAAGGAAAGAGTTGCTTCAAAGCTCCCAAGCACCCTCTAAAACTCCACACACGTTAACTTTTAAAGCTTTGCAGCTTCTCCTGGGGTGGGACATGGGTGCAGTTTTCCCAGCAGGGAGCAGGAGCTCCACAGCTGCTCACACCAGAACCTCCTCAATCCTCAGCAGGAGCAGGTGGCAGGGAGCAAACTGTGATCCCCATGAACCATTTCAACCCTGGAGCTGGCACTGTGCTCCCAGCCCCACGGCTCCACAGAGCAGGGATGGAAAAGGGAGACCTCAGCACAAACACCCTCTGCAGAGGGACACAGCCCCCCTCACCCTGGAGAGGTAAAACTGATGAGACCAGCCCAAAAACTTCAGGATGTGAACATCAACTTTCCCAGAGTGCTGGTGCCTTCCCACTGACAACAACTTTTTGGCTCAAACTTCCCCCGTGAGCAGGAGGAAGAAGAAGATGCCAAGGCCCAGGTTTATTTCAAGCACTGGTGTAAAGATGGTGTGGTGATAGTGAGTGTGGAGGTTTATTTAGGTTAGCCTAAATTACAGCAGATCACAGCAAGGGGGGCTGCCTGGGAGCAGGAAGAGGAAGCTTGCACAGATTTTTAGGGAACCACAAACGATGAAGCCCTGTGGTTACTCGGGTGTTATCTTGATCGGGTCCTGCACAGCTTCCACTTCAAAGGCTTCAGCTGGGTCTCAAAAAGATCATAAGGGAAGATTGAGTCTCAAGTATCTTAATTAAATTACTCATTCATACAAGGGACTTGCAGACAATCCAAGATTGATCTGCTTCAAGGCAAGCAGGGGAGAGCGACAGACGCCAGCGACGCTGAGCTGGGCATTGCAAGGAAATAGGAGAAAAGTCATCTTACAAAATAGGCTCAAATTTAAAAAAAAGCAACAAAATAATTTTTTTTTTTTTAATGAAAACCACACCCACAAAGCAGGAATAGGAACCTTGTGTTTCCATAAGGAGCACAAGACAAAGGAATGAATCGGGTGAGAATGAAAATATTACTGATGAGAAAGGTCCTGTCCAGCCTGGCCTTGGGCACTGCCAGGGATCCAGGGGCAGCCACAGCTGCTCTGGGCGCCCTGTGCCAGGGCATCATCACCCTCACAGGGAGAATTCCTTCCCAATTTCTCACCCAAATCCCCCTCTCAGCTTGAACCCATCACTCCTGGTCCTGTCCTGATGAAGGGTCCTTCTCCAAGGGACATCCCACTGTCCACAGCAACAGAGAACTGCCCTGGCCATCCCTGCTGTCACTGAGGTGTTTAAAGCAACCCCTGAAATCTCCTGTTCCACCTCCTGATCCCCCCCAAATATTCAGGTTTTCCCTAGATGTGTCCAAGAGGCTTTTCCAAAGCTGGTGCATCCCAGGACAGTCAGCTCTGCAAACCCTCAGAGCTGGAGCTGGGCCAAGTGTGAGAGCAGGGGTTTAATTGTTCCCCTGGATACTCCTCCAACACTCTGAATTCTGTCCTCTGCAGTGTGCTGTGGCAAGAGAGGCCACAATCACAGCAATGGTGTGAGATCAGCATCACTGAGATGATGGAAAGAGCACAAAAACCCTCCCTGAGCTTTCACATCCATTTCTGCTGCTCATGTACCCCTGGCTCTCTGCACTCATGGAGGTCACTGAACCAATGAATGTTTAATGCCTACAAAAACCTTCCAAATGGGGCTATTTGAAAGGCTCAGAATTAAATGTGCAGGACTCAGTTATAGCAAAAAGAACCACAAAAATAGCCTGTGACAATGTTTATTATTATTATTAATAATAATCAAGTGAAGCTCAAGTCACCCAAATGCTTTTGTCAATTCCTCTCTCACAACCTGTATCACCCCTGCTTTACAGAAATCATTCTAATTTTAGGAAAATTAAAGCTGAACTTCTCTGCAAGCTGCTCATTCAAACCCACATTTGATTTTCCCTGACACAGCTCTGCGTTAACTGCAAATTTTGGGAATTACAAGCATGGACATCCATGCTGCTCCCTGCCCTTCTCTTCCAAAAGATTCCAGTTATGAACATCTGTTGTTTACAAGTGCTCAGCCTGAAGGTTGCCAGACTTATTCTGCATCTTCTACTTCAAGGCAAAGGCTGCCAGAAAGCCATCTGAATTTCATGCTGGGATATCCTGGACATTCAGCTCTCCAGCTGACAATTGCTACTCAGGATCCTGCTTCCAAAGATTATCTTGATTTAAAATATGGCCTTAAAATAGCATTGTCTTTTTTTTTCTTTTTTTCTCATTTTTTTCTTTTTCCATTTTCTCCCTCAAAAGCAATCACTCTAGATTTGCCATGGTTTTCATGCCGTTGATTGATGATTTCAATAGGCAAATGCCTCCAGGACAAAAATCACATGAAACAGGAGAACTGAAGGCTGGGGTTGGAGGTCCCAGGGTCTGAGTGCAGGGGGACAGAGCCTTTTTTGGGGGGCTGGAAGTCACCCCCAGCCCTGCAGCCTGCAGAGACCCCCAGATCCAAGAGCCACCTGTAAGAGGGATGCTCTGATTTACACCTCAGCTACCAAACATGGGACAAACAGGCTCCTGTAGCAGCCACAAGACTTGGGCTTTGAAAGGGTATCTCCCAGCAGATGCTGAGGAATATATATGACACAACAAATATTGTGTATGAATATTCTCTTTAATAACCTAATTGAAAAAAAAAATATTTAAAAGAGAAGAGGCACAGTGAGGTCTAACAGCCATGGCAGAGCAGTTAAAAGTAAGTAAAACCTGGGCTGTATCCAAGTGCCATCAACTCCTGTGTCACCCTGGCTAAACCAATCTGTTCTCCTTCCTCAGAGACATCACATGAGGTAACACACACCTACCCCTGTAAATCACTTAAAGGTGCTCCAGTGAAGCTTCAAACTGAGCAGTGTAGGACCCCCTTTCAGCCCAGACCCACCTCCAGCTCAAAATCCACATGGAAAATTCTCCTGCAGGGAAAGGCTGAGAGAGCTGGGTTTGTATGGGAGGGAGAACTGGGTTTGTATGGGGTGGAGAACTGGGTTTGTATGGGATGGAGAACTGAGTTTGTATGGGATGGAGAGCTGGGTTTGTGTGGGATCAGAGAGCTGGGTTTGTATGGGATCACAGAGCAGGATCTGGACAGGATCAGAGAACTGGGTTTGGACAGGATCACAGAGCTGGGTTTGTATGGGATCACAGAGCTGGGTTTGTATGGGATCACAGAGCTGGGTTTGTATGGGATGGAGGAGAGAAGCTCTGGGGTGACCTGACTGTGCCCTTGCAGAGCCTGAAGGAGCTGGTGAAAGATGGAGAGAGATGATTCACATGGGGCTGGAGGGACAGGACAAGAGGAATCACTTCAAATTGGCAGAGGGCAGGTTTAGAAGGGATGTTTATTGGGATAAATTCTTTCCTGTAAGAGACTGGCACAGGTTTCCCAGAGGAGCTGTGGCTGCCCCATCTTGGAGGTGTCCAAGGCTGGGTTTGGAGCAAGCTGGGAGAGTGGAAGGTGTCCCAGATGAGCTTCAAGGTCCCTTCCTACTCAAACCATCCTGGGATTCAAGGCAAACGTGGCCACCTGATCGACTCTGAGACAGCCACATCTAAGAAAAATAAACCTCAGCAGGCTTGGGGAAGCCTGCACCTCCCACACTGCTCTTCCCAGCGTGGAGGAATCCAGAACTCCAGTTCCAGGGGTCAGCCCCAGCCTCCTGGCCTGCAGAGCATTCCCTGGAACAAGCAGAGTGGGAGCAGGTTCCAACTCCAGCCTAGCTGCAGAGCAGGAAAGCACATGCAAATTACAGGGTGGCTGCTGCCAGATTTCCTGGCAGCCCCAGTGTCAGGAGATCTAAACACGGGATGTGCCGTGGGGAGCAGGAATGGTGCGGCACCTTCCGACATAATTACCAGCTTCTGGGGAGAGCAGCCTATTATGGGGTATTTATAGGGTCAGAGGCAGGCAATTACAGAGCAGGCTGCTCTCCCAGATGTGTAATCCTGAGGAGCAGGGAGCTGATGGCTGCCTTTGATCAAATGGGGGCTCCCAATGGGATTCCAGCTCCAGCATCCCCACAGGAGATGCCAGCCACGATAGTCCCTGGGATTCAGGCACAGCAGCACTGGGGACAGGTGGGAATTGCTGGATGCCTGTGGCATTCTGGCACAGCCAGCACAGAAATGATCAAACAGGAGCTGCACAGCCAGCCTGACCTGTGCCACACACCCAGCAGCCTCACACTTGGTGTTGTTTTTCTCTTATTCCGACTCTTGACCAAATCAATTTGTGTATTTAGGACTCAGACCGTGCAGGGATGCCATATTCCAACAGCAAGGCGTTTTTCTGGCAGGAGCAATCTGTTGCTAAAGAAAGTGAAATCAGGAGCAGCACCAGCCCTCTCCCTGCAAATCCAGCAGGATTCTATTCAACTCTGGTCAAACCCTTCACATTATAAATTCATTCTAAATCCCCAAGCAGAAGGTAAGTTCTGTGCCACTTTCTCAAGCTGAATACAGAGGTGTTTCTGATGGCTTGTTTCATATCATGTAATATAAAGAAAATCACCTCAATTTTCACCAGAAATAATAAAATCAACTGAAAACACTGATGATACTGCAGAGGAAAATTGTCATTTGAGACATCATCTCTTTAGAGGCATCTTAAAGGCACCTGCAGGATGTGCACAGTTCATAGTTGTAACAACACTCTCCCTCTAAAGGAAAAGAAAAAAAACCCTTCAGACTGTGACAGGCCCACGGATATGCAGAATTACCCTTCCCCAGCCTGTCACACAGCTCTGCTCTGGAGCCAGCCTTTCCTGAGAGCACAGCACAACGTGTGCTCCAAGTGAGAACTGAAGGGAATCACATCAAAGCTGTGCAGGCAGGAAACTCAAAGGGTGCCTCCTTAATGGCTTCCCCAGCGAGCTGCAGGAGACGGGAAGCAGCAGTGTCCCCACACGCCTGCAGGCACAGCAGCAGCAGCACAAACACGGCAGCACGCCCGGCCCCAGCAGTGACGCCGGCCTTTGGGCGGGGGCAGCCCCAGATGGATCCTCTCAGCCCGAAATGGCCCAGGCACAAATGATTCAGGTCCCAGGGCTGCTGCTGCTGCTGCTCCGTGTTTTCCCCAGCTGCTGCCCTGACAACACAACCCAACAAGGCTGGGCTCACGGGGCCGTGCCCTGCAGCCCCTTCCTCACCCCCAGACCCCTCCTGCAGCCCCTGCTCCTGGGAAAAGCACCCCAGGAGGATGTGAACCATGGAACTGAGCTTCCTCTGCATCAGCCATCCCAGCTCAGAAGGACCAACATCCAGCAAGAAGCCCAGCAGCACAGCCAGACCCGCCTGTAAATGATATTTCCAGCAGCAGAGTCAAGGGATTGTCAGTAAGGACATGTTCAGATTTTAACTGAGTGCCACCAGCTCGGTACCCAGGGATTCCCCCACCCACAGAGGCACAGCTCTCTTTGGAAGTGCTACTGGCCTTATTTCCCTGCTGTTTGAAGTGATAGTAGCAGAGCTGCAACACAACTCCCACACAGAGCGTGTGTGGGATCCCAAAAACGCAGAACTGACAGCAGGGAACAGATTTGGAACAGCTTCCCTTCAGAAAAGCAAAGCTACTGACACTGAAGGAAATCCTGGCTTTGTCCACCAAATCTGGCACACAGCTTTGCCCATCTTTCCTGAGAAAATGACTCCTTTTGCACATTCCAGTTCTTACATCCCATTCCCTCTCAGCCTCTCAGGAATTTCCTCTCAGGAATTACTGACATGAATGAGCACCCAGAATCAGGGAATGGTTCTGTGGCCAACACAAACCTGGGCAAGGTTTGGCTCTGGAGTTCAGAGCAGTGCTGGTGCCTACATTCACTCTAAAAACTCTCTTCTCCATTCCTGTCCTTGCAATCCAATCTACAGCGGGGGGAAAAAAAGGGCAGAAACAAAAGGCAAATACTCTACTTGAATTGCTGGTCTTTGGTGCTCCTGGTTTTAGCCAGGAATCTCTCAGCCAACTTCTCCAAATTCCTGGAGTAATCCATCTCAATCTCTGCCTTCTTGCGGAAGAAATCCTGCAAGTCCTGCAGTAACTGGACCCGAAGCTCACACTGCTGGTCAAGGCATTTCAGCTGCTCTACCAACTGGGCACGGATCTCTGCAACAAACAAAAGCACTGCAGATTAAACACAATCCCATCACAGAAAACACCATCACAACCCTCCAGCAAAACATCATTACAAATGTGCTCCCTCGTTAGTGTCACCCTGGTGGTGATTAACTCTATCTGCAGGCACAGAAGGACTGGGGTTGCATCTTGGACACACCAACTGCAGGAAATCCATCCCCAGCCCTGCAGCCTGGTGCACAGCAAAGCTTTGTTGCTGAAAAGTGCATCAGTTACAAGTGTCAAGTGCATTTTTGGCACGGGGAACGAGCGGTCACTGCTGAAAAATGTACTGAATCTCAGTCTGGAAAAAGGACTGAGTGCTGCAATCCCCCACGTCAGCTCAGCAAATCACTTCAGGGAATTTCTATCAAATTCCTCTGCAAACTACTCCTGATGCAGAAACAAGACATTGCACATTCTGAGGCACTCCCCAAAGGCACCAAATTCAGATTATTCAGTTTGTTCCTGAGTCTCCAGCTGTGCAGCTCATTATAAACCAAGCCATGAAAGAGATGAAGAAACCCCTCTGGAGAGCCAACACCAGAGCACTTCCATTAGGGAACCATCTCCAGGAAGGCTCCTTTTCCTTTTAAAATATCTGCAAGTAACATATCTCCATCTAAGGACCCCATAAAGCACACAGGTATGGGTGTTAATATTGTAATTAATGATTAATATGCATTCGTAATAATCATGGCATAATTATTACGAATGCCTCTATGTTAACACAACATTTTACAAACAGTTTTCAAGCATTTTACAAACATGAAAGCTTCTCCCATCAGCCCCATGCTCTCCTCATCCCTCTGATCCTGAATTTGAGAGATAGAATAGTAAAATGACTCACTCACAGTCAAACAGGGCAAGAAAACACAGCAGAAGTGTGTCAGTCCCAGCCTAAAAATGCAGAACTATTCAGTGATGCAGCCAGCAAAGCCTATTTGGCTTTTACACAGGCAATAAACTCAACATGAAATCAATAAAATCTGCCCTTTCATCTAAAGGTCTCTGAGCAGTGAAACTGCAGAGCTTTGCCGTGGCCTGACTGCGAGCGCTGCTCCCTCCAAAGGTTTTTCCAAGATGTGTTGTTCCAGGCTGAACTCAGAACCAGCAATAAAATGTCAGGTTTCACAGCTTTCCTCACACCTCCACACTGCGACTGCAGGCGCCCACAACTCCATCAGCACCAGGGAAGGCGGGGAGGGAGCATTTCCCAAATCCAGCTTTTAAAGAAATCAACGACTTCACCTCCAATTCCTGAAATACAGAAAATCACGGACAGCAGCTTGGCTGCTCTGTGAGTTTGTCTTTTTGCCCAGGGAAAAAAAAAAAACATCTGGACCTTCATGGTTTCACTGCTGCCATGCACTGCCAGGATCAGTTGCCTGGGATCGTGCTCACATCTGCAGGAACAGTTTTAGGGAATCCGGGATTCGCCCTGAACAAAACCCCGCGTCTTTATTTTAGGGACTCCAAAACCCAAACCACATGTATGGAAACACGGCTCCCAGTCAGGCTTGCCAAAAAGAAAAAAAATTTAAAAAAAAGCTGCACAAATGTGGAGTTTTCAAGCTTGAAGATGACCTTGATTAGAAGTGAAATTTGGTTGTTCCAAACTTCTCAGCCTGTGGTGCCCAAGGGCTTTTGCTGCCAGCAAGGCTGTTGAAAGGGAGGAGTCAACACTGTAATGTGGGGGCAAAGCTGGTCAGGTTTATTTTTTCCCCCAGGAGAGAAACTTAAAAACCAGAAAACGTGTGTTTCTTCATCAAGAAACACAGCTAGAGGCAAATACAACAACCTGAGCTGTCTGTGCATTCTTTAACCTAAACCACTCCAGCTCTGCTGTTTCCCCAGGCTCAGGGATGCCCCAGATCTGGTGGGAAGAGTGTGGGGTCACCCCAGGAAGGGCTCAGCATCCTCTAAGGGTGCTGAGGAGACAAATCCAGGAGGAACTTGGCCCTGGATGTGCAGGGAAGCACGAGCCACAGCAGCTGAAACCTGCACACTGCATTTCCTGCAACGCTGGAGACCCCTTTGCTTTTGAGCTGCCTTTGCTGTTTGCCCCATCCCAGCTGGTGTTCCAGGACTGGCAGGGCCATGGGGAAAGCTGGGATGCTCACACCCATCAGACCTGCCAGCACTTATGGAAAACTTTGCTGCTGCTGCTCACCATGTGCTGCACACACTCAGCCACAAACCCGCTCGAGGATCTGCAAGGCTCTGCACCAGTGGCAGCTTTAACCAGGGAAAAGCAAACCAGACACCCCCATTCCACCAGAGGCTTTGCCATTCAGTCTTTTTAAAGCAAAGGAGGTGATAACAGCACCAAACTTGCCAGGGAGGTGGTGTTTCCTTGCTGCAATCCTCAGTTCTCCTCATCCTTCACCTGACACTCACCTGCATCCTTCCACACAAGAACCATTAGAAAGCTCTTCCTCCCTTTGTGTTTTCTCCTCCACCCTTTCCTCACCAAAAGGGATGTTCCCAACACAGAAACAACTCTGCGACCTTTTCAGAAGCTACTGGACAAAAGACACTAATTTTAGGAAGCTGAGGAAAGGGATACCACAAAGAAAACACCTGAGCTGGTGTCTTCTGCTAAGAGTCAGGATTCAAATGCAGCAAATTTTGCCTGTGATGTTTTTATTTGTGCATTTAGTGATTGCTCATCTGCAATTTTTCAGAAGTCAGCAACCCTCTCAGCATGGATGAGCAGCAGACACCTTGTCAGAGAAGAGGATTGGGGTAGGGATGGCAAATACCAGATTCTGGCAGATCGTGGGGCGACCACCCACCCTCCTCAGTGCCTCAATTGATGGATTTTTTTATGAGGGCAACAACTCAGCAGAACTGGACATTCTCCACGGTGTTCTCAATTGGAAAACCACCTTCTGGAGGAAAAGTAGAACTACAAAGGACCACTTCTAAAAAACCAGCAGCTCCCAAAGACAAGATCAGCAGAGCACAAGTGTTTTAATCAGAAAATCCCAACACAGCTCGAGCTCGTGGCTCTCGAGGTGGGACACAGCTCTCACTGAACAGCACCAAGAACCAGCAACTCCTCCCTCAGTGTGAAATGTGATATCAGCACTTTTCTGTATAAATAAAGGCAGTGTTTTGGAGGGGAGCAGCGACAGCTGATCGGGCTCCTGCAGCGAACAATGAACCATTCAGGCCCGGCTTATCGAGGCAACCTTGCTCATCTTTCAAACACACACCCCGCACTCCTCTGCCACAAAATAAAATCAAGAATGCAGGAATTTCCTGAGGCTTACTGGGCTTTCCAGAGTATAAAGTGTCTGCTTGTTTTCCCACTGCTTACACAAGCTGAAGGTATTTTTTTCCTGCTCCGAGCACATCCCCGAGCTCTAACCCGAGGGTCACCGAATTACACGGGACCTTTTCATGTCTCCAGTCACAACAACCACTCCAGCCCCAAATCCACTGCTTCTGCATCTTTTAATTTGCACAGGTTATTAGGTTAACAGCCACTTTAAATGTCAAAAAAGCCTTTCCCCCTCCTTTGCTTCAGAGCTTGGGATGCCACCCACTGTGATGCTGAAGACAAGGAACAACCTCCCCAAGACTCTCCTCCAGTGCTCCACGGGCCTGGAGGTGAATAAGCACACATTGAATTCAAGGTTAAGGTGCCAGTGGCAAAATTAGGATTAAACACCAGGTACTCTTATTGTAAACCTTGCCCTGTATTGCTGAATTCTGTCTGTTGTATTTCAAGCTCACGTGGCTCACAACTACATAATGCAAACATCCTCAGTGGCCACAGAAAGTTTTCCATCCACTTCAAATAACCCATTTATTCATTTCCATCACCAGAACATAAAGTCACCTGGGTCACTGAGGGACAGACCACTGTATAATCCTGGACAGGATGACCTGACTTTTATCCACCCTGCAACCACCTTTTCAAGATTCCATGTAGCACACGGGAGGCAGGTCCAGTTTAGAATGAATTCAGAGGGTAAGGAAGGATCTTCTGCCTTCTGTATTTTTCAGTCCCATTTTCCACCCAGAACAGCTGTGGCTGCCCCATCTCTGGAAGTGTTCAAGGATGTGTTCAAGTGTTGGATGGAGCCTGGAGCACCCAGGGAGGTGCCCTTGCACATGGAATGAGATGAGCTTTAAGGTCCCTTCCATCCCACAGCATTCCATGATCCTCAGCATCCTCAAACTCCACCAAACACAGCAGAGTTCTGCAGAGCTGAAGGAATTTGTGTTTTCACAAATGGCAGGAATTTGTGTTTTCATCAAACAATTCCACCTGGAGCAGGGGGATACCCACAGAGCCTGGGACTGCACCTTGCTCTGGTACAGCACCCAGCATTCACCTTCTGGAAAAAGAATTTCCCAAACTCCACTTTTTAAGGGTTAAGCATCCTATAAAGCCAGAATATGGAACCAAATCTTCTGTACCAACGTGTTCATTCCCCCACAGTCACTCAGGCACTGCTGCTCTGAGCAGGATCAGTCCCTCCCCAGGAAGGGTTTCAGCTCTCCCCAGGGATAAGCTGAACTGCTGGAGCTGGGTGAATCCCAGAGCAGGCACTCTGAGCCCCAGCCCAGTATCTGCCCCATCTCCTGCCCCCACAGCGTGGCTTTCCCCGCCCCTGCCCCAGCCCCACGAGCATCAGAAGATGACAAGCTTGGGAAAGGAGTGGGATGGCAGCAGAACAGAAGCACCAAGGCCCAGATGAAACAGGCAGGCTCTCACCCACACACAGAGCCAGCTGCAAATCCAGCTGTGCCTGGGGGTCCTGCACCATCCCCGTCCCATGGCACTGCCACGGGACCTCAGCACGGGCAAGGGGAATTGCCTGATGGAAACACAAATTCCTCAGGCCAGCAGCTCTGCAGAACTCTGCTGTGTTTGGTGGAGTTTGAGGATGCTGAGGATCATGGAATGCTGTGGGATGGGAGGGACCTTAAAGCTCATCTCATTCCATGAGCAAGGGCACCTCCCTGGGTGCTCCAGGCTCCATCCAGCCTGGCCCTGAACACTTCCAGCATTGGGGAATGGCAGATGGCACAGCAGGATCCAGCCAGGAACGGGACAGTGCAGCCAGCACGGGCTGTGGGGCTCAGTGAGCCCAGACTAAGAAGGAACCACGCTAAACTGCACTCCCAGCCTAGCACAAGATTATCTTCCAGGCTCCCCGCAGCGTAGGAAAGGCAAGAAAAGCCAAAATGAACTAAATCTCCACTTCAGACAAAGCTGGAGCAGTGATTTTAGATCTTGTGCCTCATCCTTTTTCAACCCCCATCTCCTGGAAGCTGCCAACGCTCGGTGCTGAGCACCAGAATGAGATGTCTGGGTATCCACCTCTGGAGACTCCAGGGAAATCAAATTAAAGATTACAGCTGAGTTTGAAGCCAACACTCCATTCAGTTCCCAAAAGTTAAAACCATTCAGCACTACAACTTGTGAGTAAAAGCAATAACTGTTTAAATATACAAGTAACTTGCAGAGAATGTGCTGAATCACATATTTTGACATGTTCTTACCACATCACTAAATTATTCACATTTCTCCTGCCATCACATATGAGAGGCTGCACTCCAAGAGTGAAGGACTTGGTACTTCTCACTATTTTTATTGGTACATGATTACAAACAGGGCTGTGACTAATGACAGGCCCAGCCCAGCAACCCCAACGTGGCTTTATGAGGTTTAATGATTTAGAAAAGCCTTTATATATTAACAGCCAGAATTCCAGGGAACGAGCTGTGCCACCAACCAAAAGCTGTTGATCATCACAGCCTTAAAAATCTCCCTGGTAATCTAAAAGCTTGGCTTTGAAGTGAAAATTATATAAGAGGAGGAAATACAGCCTTTTGTTTAAGACCAGAGCCAGGAGGGAGATTCAGGTTCACAACCACTGTAAGCCCTGGAAAAGGTAAATATCCTTTCTACAGCCAGATATTCCATTTGAGAAATAATAGCAACGGTAACACAAACTGACAAGAATCCCTTTGTAGTTATAAATATATAAACAGAGCTGGAGGAAAATTCTTTGGGAATTCCAAGGGCTTGGGTCATAAAAGTCCAAGGATTTTGGGCTGCAATTCCCAGGTTTTTGGGGCAGGAATTCCCAGCTATTGGGGCTGAAATAAACAAAGTTTTGTGGCTGAAATTCCCAGGATTTAGAAGCTAAAATTCCCAAGATTTTCAGGCTGAAATTCTGAGAGTTCTAAGCTTGGAATCCCCAGGTTTTTGGGGCCAGAATTCCTGGGGTCCGAGTCATAACATTTGGAGGATTTGGGTGCTGAAATTCACAGGATTTTGGGGCTGAAATTTTCAGGGCTTTGGGGCCAGAATTCCTAGAGTTTTGAGGCTGAAATTTTCAGGGTTTTGGGAATTTCTTTCTTTGGAAATTCTT
This sequence comes from Alethe diademata, assembly GCA_025584955.1. Classification (NCBI taxonomy): domain Eukaryota; kingdom Metazoa; phylum Chordata; class Aves; order Passeriformes; family Muscicapidae; genus Alethe; species Alethe diademata. The sequence goes on from JANRMJ010000059.1 coordinate 1,526,590, forward strand.
TCCAACAGAGATTGATGAAACTGTTGGGAGGTGCAAGACGAGTGCTCGGAGATTTGCATTAATGAAGTGAAAGGAGAGGACGCCAGACATGCTTAAAAGCAAAAATTAAGGCTGGTCTCTGTCTCAGGGAAGAACTGAGGACATTCAGCTTTTATTTCCTCACCTACACCCTAATTTATGTGCATCACTAATTACCTGGGGCTCCCAGCTTTTGCAGGCACCACACAAGTGCCATGGCAGGAGCTGCTGCATCTGCCCTGGGTGATGCCTCCAGCACAGCTGGGGCCTGGAAAATCTGTAACTTTAAAGAATCCAACTGACCACAGCCAGCCTGGACATTGCTTTTCCATTCCACACAAAAAAAAACCCCAAACACAGCCCTCATGTGATATTCCCAGACTGCAAACTGATGGGAGGCTTCAGACCTGCAAAGCTTTCAAGTAGATGCTCAAAATTCTGTAATTAACCATGTTGACAAAGCTGCCAAGGTATTTAATCCATCCAGTATCCAAATTCAATATTAAATTTATTTTTTTTCCTGGCTAATGAAGGTCCCCTTAGCTATCATCAAAACACAGCCCATGCTGTTGACTTTTGGGGAGGATGTTTAAAACCAGAACTCAGATTAAATTCCCCTGGGCAGGGATTCATGGCCCCAATTCCACCAGCAGAACGTGAGCAACTCCTCAAAACAAGCCTGATAAGGGCAACATGCCTGAGTACATCAGGTAATAACAGTCTATTTTTAGCTTCTACAACTGTTTACTCAAAAGAAATAAAAGTTTATCAATACATTTCAAATACCCACGTGCAAACAGCAGGAGCATTGCAGCTCCTCCTCTCCAGGAAGTTTCACAGCTATTTTAGGATTGTCTGTACTCAGTTAAAGGTTTTCCCCCAACTGACACCAAGCCAAAATTAAAAAAACCTCAGGCAAAGCTTTGCTTGTGCTTTCCCAATTTCTGAATACTGGAAAAAACACCATGGGCAAGTAGTAAAACTTCATTTTATCACTGTTTTGCAGCATGGAATTACAGAATAAACAATTTTAAAGTCATTTTGACACACAGGCTATTATTGCAATCAAAGACAACATACACATACACATACACATCCCCTAGTTCATATTTTCAAGATTCAGAGAATAATTTGAACTAAAAAAACTCTTTGTAGCCTCCTGTAATGAGCACACTGAGTGTTGTGTGGCCCTGGGAGGCAGGAATTGCTTTGGGCCCACTAAACAACCTGGAATAATATGCTCTCCAAGCAACTTTTTCATGGTTATTTCACTGGTTTCCTCTCCTGCAGGGTGACAAAGCCAACACTGCATAGATGGCCAAAAATTTGGTGAACATTTTTAATATAAAGGGGGTTTTTTTCCTGCTTCAGTTCCATTTCTGCTTCTGGCCCAGGGCAAACCAATTCCCTCTGAGGCACCAAACTCAGATGTTTTCCATCCCACTCTCCTACTGCTCACCCAAACCTTTCTCTCAGGAAGAAAAGATTCTTCCCTCAAACCCTGCTGTGTTAATCACAAAAAAAAAAGAAAAAATAAAAAAAAAAGAAAGGTGTTATCAGTGCAAGGAGCTGGAGATTTGCTCCCAGTTATTTCCAACAGGGAGTAAAGGCAGGAGTGATGCTAAGCATGTGCTGGATACATTTAAATCAAATTCCTCCTGATTTCTCACAAAAGCAAGATTGGTTATGACTAAAAAGTAAAAAAGCAAAATGTTTCTGGATGCTCTCTGGGAGGGAGGGCAGGAGTGGGGATTTCCAGAGGGTGTTGCACAAGGCTCACACTCCAAGGAAGCAAAGTTCAACTCCTGCTCCTCCAGCAGCCCCTGGACACCCCAACCCCATCACCCTCCACTTCCAACACCACTCTTTAACACCTTAAACACCAAAATAATTAAAAAAAAAAGTTATGAAGGAATAATAAAAAATTATCTGGTTTGGAGAAGGTTCCTGAGCAGTGATCAATCCTCATCACAATGCAAGAGTGAATCCAACTGCCCCAAAAGTGTGGGAAATGCACAGAAAGAACCTGCAGGAAGCAGGGCAGTAATAATAATTCATCTGCAAGCCATGAGCTGCCTGGGTGTGGGGAGGGAGGGAAGGAGGGAGCCAGGGCTCTTCCCTCCAGAGCAGGAGATTTGAGTGAAGAATGTGGAGCTCACAAAGCACCCAGGTTCCTTTGGACAGGGAGAGGCTGCACTTGCTCTCGACACAAAAATCTGTTTATTTATTCCAGAATAAATCCAGCAGGAAGAGGCAGCAGAACAGGTTCAGGAGGCAAAAGCTGAGTTCAGATGCAGCTCAGGAACATCCCAGGGCACAGCTCTGGGATCCAGCTGTGCCAGGGGGGTTTGGATGGGCAGCAGGACAAGGCTGGGCAGGAATTTCCCTCTCCCCAAAACACAGCCCTGGAGCCATGGGAGCCAAAACTCTTCACAAAACAGCCCAGAAATATTTGGCTGTAGTTTCCTTTCGCCCCAAATCTCTGATGCAGGATTTTAGGGCTAAGAGAAATAAAAAAAAACCCAAACCTTTCTTATTTTAAAAATTCTGGCACACTTCTCCCAACTCCTCTGATGCAGGATTTTAAGGTTAAGAGAAAGGATTGGGTTTTTTACTTTCTTATTTTAAAAACAATTCTGGCACATTTCTCCCAGCTCTGATGCAGGATTTTAAGGTTACGAGAAATAAAGAAACCCCAATCCTTTCTTATTTTGAAAACAATTCAGGCACATTTCTCTCAACTCCTCTGATGCAGGATTTTAGGGTTAAAAGAAAGAAAAAAACCCCAATCCTTTCTTATTCTAAAAACAATTCTGGCACATTTCTCCCAACTCCTGTTGGGAGTTTCTGTGCTTTCCTGGCTTATTTCAGAGAGTTTCTGTTTGCAGCCCTTCACCTCACCGTCCTTCCCCCTGCCCCACAGGGTAGCAGCTGTTTAGTAGCCACAACTCCATCCTAAAACCTCACACACATCTTCTCCTAAGCATTCAGATTTCCTCTGCTATTTAAACAGAAGTTAAACAAGGGCTCCTTTTGCCTCCCAAAACTTCTCTGAGTGTTTCAGCTGTGCTGTGTCAAACACTGTGAGGGGTTTACCTGAAGGGTGAAACAAGCCCTAAACTGGAGTGAATTATTCATCAGAAACGTGTCATTATTTGTGGCATTTCCCACATGCTCTCAGTGCCTCAGTTCACCTCAGGAATCCCAATTCCAGCCCCACTCCAGAGCAGACACAGCAGAGGTGAGAGCAGCATCCACACCCAGCACAGAAACCCGCCACAGCCCTCACCACTTCTTCAGCAGAACAGTCCAGGCATGGATCAAACCCCCCAGACCCAATTCCCAGCTGCCTCTGCAAAAACTTAGTTAATTTGATATGATAATTTTTTTATTTATCTCTCAAGGGTGCTCAGAGTTTGGAAGTGCTAAAGAATTTGGGATGCAAGAACCGAGAAACAGCATTAATATAAAAAAATCACTATTTCTTCCTGATTCACAAGACATGAGAGTTACTCTCTTACACACAATTAGTTCATGCAAAGTAACATCAAGTATATTTGTCAAATGAATAAAATTGCTAGAACAAAAGTGGCAATTTACAACTTACATGCCTTAATCTCTCCAATTAAAGGAAGTTCCTTTGGTGAATTATGTCAGATATTTAGAGATACAAACAGAATGATTAATGCCAGTGTCTAATTGAATTTCACCTCAGGATTTCTTTGCCTCCCTCTCCTCTCTGGTACCTAACACGTTAACATGAATAAATGATTGAGAAGGAAATGAAGAGAGGAACAAAAGGGGACAAGTAAACACTCCTCAAGCACAGCACAGCAAACCCAATTTCAAAATCACTTCCAGCAGGCTGCCAAATTCCAGGCAGCGAGGGGAAAGTCAGACACACGTGGGGTTGGTTTTTTAATCACATGGACAATTTCCATCCTTGTTTTGTGCTAAAAAGAACCAACACTAATTTACCTAAAGATGCAAAAATAAATAAATAAATAAATAAAAAGGGAGAATAGGATGAGGCTTCATTTTAAAATCCAGTAATTAGAAGAGTGAAAGATAACCTTGGGTTAGTCCCACCATTCCAGAGGCATCCCAGTGAAATCCTGGGAATGAAGACCCCTCCCTGGTGCCACCAGCCCATCCCTGCCAGCCCAGGGTCCCGCTCAGGTGAACTCACCTGGTCTGTCCCGAGCAGCCCAGCCTGGGGCAGGCCAGCAGCCCCTGGCCCTGGCCAGCTGCACCATGGAGATCTCCTCCTTCCCTCCCTCCTTCCCTGGGGAGCTGCAGGACAGCTCTCAGCCCATGGACAGGAGGACACTGACTGTCCCCAGGAGTCACCAAGGTGAGTCAAATATAGAGGAGCTGGCAGTGCCAGGCCCTGCTGTGCATTTCTGGGAGGTTTTCAGGGCTATTAATTAACCCCCAGCATTCCAGGGGAGGTGAATAATGAGCATCATTACAGACACTTCACGGCTGACTTGAACAACATCAAAAAGGGCCAGGTTGTTTGCCCAGGGTCCCAGTGGACAGTGATGACAGAGCTCCTTTCCTCTCATTTTCCCCACCAACTCCTGCCATGAAAACGCCCCATAAAATCAAAGTAATGCCTTCAGCTGGCAGGAGAGCTCAGGATAAATCAGCCTTAACTGTTTGCATAAGAAATCAAATTGAAGCATTGTTTTAATTCAGATATAACACACCTAAAAGCCAGACAGGAGCCTAACTGAAAACCACAAAACACATTTATGTTTAAAAAAAAAAAAAAAAAAAAAAAAAAAAGTGCTGCAGTCTCCCTGTTGCTCTGTGGCTCAGTCTGTTCACATTCAAAAGGAGTTTACACCAGGAATACTCAATGAAAGCAAAGCTATCCCAAGCAGGATTTTCCTATCTAATCCACTGCACTAATTCCTTCAGGTATAAATATTCAGCTGCAGAAGTACAGCACTGCTGTCTCAAATAGAACTCACATTTTGCTCCACAGCACCTCTTGTAAAGGAAGAAATGAATATTTGACAGAGCCTGCAGAGCTCGAATTATGTGAATCATCATTTTTCTATCAGTTCATTGTCAGCTACAGCAACACCCATTAATCAGCACAGCTTAGACCAGAGCAAGAACAAGGAGAAGCTTATTTTTCATAAGCCTTTGTCAGAGAACTGACATTAAAATTCAGATCCTCCTCTTTACACACACATACACGTGTGCTTTATCATTTAGAAACCATTTATATTGCTCCAGCATTTACAATAAATGACTCAAGGTTCAATAAAAGACTTTACTGCATACACTGTTTGGAAGATACACAGGGCTCTGCCCAGTCTTTGTACAGTAGTAACTTCTACAATAAAATTAAGGTCTTCATCTGAATTTTTTTTCTTTTCTTCTCTGATCCCATCCTAGCTCCCCTGGGGAAAAATCACCTAGTTTCCAAAAAAAGCTTTTTCCAAAGAAATTCAGGTGCATCCCACCAAGTACTAGGTGTCAAAGGGAAAAAAAAAATCCCCGTATTTTACACACATTTGTATAAATAAAACATAGAATAATTTGAAGCCAGAGTATGAGACACAGATCCAGGCATTAATCTGGATTCCCAGCATCAGCTGGAGAAGAGAGTCAGCACAGCATTCCCTGAAATTAAACACCATGTCCTGCATTTTCCATGCAGGCTGGGACCTGAGGTTTGGGTCTGCTCCACACAGCTCAAGCTTGATCTGAGCCCTGATTAACACAATCCATTTTTCACTTGCTTGGTGCCACTACACCAAGTTCAGTCCCTAGAAAATATTGCTAAAATATATATATATTAAAAAAAATACAGATTTCATCAAGTCACAGAGCCCCAGGCTGGTTTGGGTTGGAAGGTTTGGGTTGGACCTTAAAGGCCCTCTTGTTGATGGGCAGGGACACCTTCCAGTGGCTGCTCAGGTTTAAATTGAGATTTCTCAAAGCCACTGAGCAGGAGGAAATGCAAGCCCAGGTAGCTGCAATGGGTGTGACTGATTCACCTGGAATATTTTTTAGCCTCAGCCATGTGGCAGAGGAGCCCCTGGGGACAAGCCCAGCCAAAACCAACAGGGAACAGCAGCAAAGGCTCCTCTGCAGCGCCAGCAATGTTTGTGTGGGTTCACTGAGCAGGGACTGAAAACAACACACCCAAACCAAGCAACCAGCCCAACAACCCAGCACAGAAAAACCAAAATTCACCAGCAGGCTTCGGAGAGCCCAGAGGCTCCTGCATAACCAACACAGCTCTGGTGCAAAGCCAGGGTTGGAAGTTTCTCCATTCTCCTTGAAAAAAAAAGGTAGAGAAGTTTTCTGTACTGAGGTGGAGAAAGGAAACTTCCTCCAGAGCCAGCTCTGTGTTTCTCAATCTCATTAATACACCAAAAATAATGGAGCATTTTGTTTGGGTTTAGGGGTTTTGTTGGAAATACCTATACTTAGCAAAAGCCTGTGTGAGGAAACAAATATTATCTTAACAATACTGAACACACAAATAAATGGTGTAGTACAACCTCCATTGATAAAGTTACACATGTAAGTTTCAATAAAACTTCTTTAAATTTGATTTATATGCTGACAACATCTCAAATAACTTAGGAAACCCAATTATTGGCACGGCTGAATTATGGATTATCAATACACGACATTTCATTAGCTCTTACTGCTCATTAGGTGTATCAATCATTGATGCCATTAAGCTGTGACTGACATTTGTAAATTCTCATGCTGGTGGACCCTTCCTGTGGAGAGACATTCCTGAGAAGAGCCAGGACAGATGGATTTGTTATCACCATTTAAAATCCAACACTTTCACAGGAACATGAGAATAACTTAGAGAGGGAAATGAGCAGTGAAAGTTTCAGCTGCTCTGGTCCTATTTTTGTTTTTTAAAAGCCTGAATGGTAATTTCCCATTAACATGAGAGATCTGTTTTTTCACTCCTATAAAGGCATCAACTCTCCAAACAGAGCAGTAACCTTATCAAAGCAAGCCACTGCACCTTCCAGTCTGACTCACACTGAGACCATCTGGACAAAACATTCAGACAAGAGCTTTTTTTAAAAAAACCCAACATCTTGAAACAAATTGCCAGACAGGATTACACAAAATGATCTGTCGAACGTGTTAGAGACAGCCAGAAAAATCCTTAAAAGCAGACAGAGGGGAGGAAACGTGGGTCCTTCTGGGATCCACTGATGGCTTATCTTTTCACCTTCCAGCTTTTCCAGCTCTAAAACCCAAGAGCAGACCATGCACGAGGGGTTGCAGGCAGCCTGAAGTTCCTGCAGGGTCTCCAGAGGTATCAGAGGCCACTGCTGGCTCCTGAGCCCTTCAGCCAGTCCTGGACCTGCTTGTCCAATCCACCAGCTGCTATTCCCAGTTACACCAGCAACCCCCAGCACCACTGTCCTCCCTTCCACCAACCAGAAAGCAAAAAATACTCAGATCTGGGTATTCTTGCTCCTTTCCACCTCAATCTGCCCTGACAGCAATCAGCAATGGCTCCAGCTATTAAAAAAAAAAAAAAAAAAAATCTTGGACTTGATTATCCAGGGTAGTTTTTATCCTTTATCTGCCAAAGCAGACATGCTGATCCAGCCAAGGCACTGGATCCAGCTCATTGCACATTTGCCTTTCCCATTAAGGAGCCCAGAGGTCACTTGCCAGAGGAGACACAGATAAAGCAGACGAACTTTCCACTACTCCCCGACAGCTTAATTACTACCCAGAATCTGGAGCAAGCCATGACAACTTTGCATTCGTTTCCACATTTCATTTTTATGACACTCCAACATCTGCAGAGGATGCTGTAATTAAAAAGGAATAAAATTATGGTTAAAAAAAAAACACCAACAAACCCTGGACACAGTCATTTGCCTGAAGAACTTGGATCACACAGCAAGCACAGGATGCTCTGCAGCAAGACAGAGCCAGTGTGCAAGCTTTAAAGTCCTGAATTACACACGCTGCAGCAGCCAGGGGAGGCTAAAATGAATTTTAAGTCCCACAGTGTGGCTGGAAGTGTGCTCTGTGCTGCACTGGGAATGAACCAGATAAACATAAGGCATCCATCCTTGCAGCATTCCTGCATCCAAGCAACCCAAACAGCAAAGCCAGAGGGGTAAAACCTCCCTAGAACAGGATGTCCAGCTTTTAATCTCCTGAAGTAGCTAAGAAACCTCTGCATGGGAAGGAAGTGGAGCCAATCAATCTGAAGACAGCCTGATCCTCTCCAGCTCCCCACCTCAGCCCAACTTGAAAATCTTCATTTTTAGGCGCAGAGACACTGAGCAGCCTTGCAGACGATGGCCAGAAGGACTGGGCTGACACAGACAGCTCCACACTCGCAGTTTGCAGCAGCCACACCACTCAGCAATGCAAAATTATCTTCCTCAAACTCCAGAGGCTGCAGGGGAAGGGCTTGAGGTGCCTGGTGACAGCAGCTGCTTCCCCTGGGGCAGCTTCCTTGCAGAAAGCTCTGCCCTTAAAAATAAAGTTTGAAGAGAAATGACTTCTCCCACCTGTCCTTTTTGGAGAGAATTTCAGACCTCATCCTGCAAGAGGGCTCGAGCCCAAACTGTGGGGATGGACACGCTCCCCACAGCACCACAGGCTTCAAGCACTGATTCCTGCAGCATCCAAGATCACCTCAATTTACATTTAATATCAACTTGTACTTTCCTTGATTTCACAACACGCCCAAAATAGAACCAACAGAAAATTCTTTCCTCAAGAGGTTTCAGTTCCCCCTTTTCAAAATTGAGTCAGCGACAGACAACAAGGCCGCTCCTGGTGGGGCAAGCTGGGCTCTCCTCTCAGGAGCCATTTCCCTTCAGAACCTCCACTTTCCCTAGCAAAAAAAAAAAAACAGTGAGAGGTCTCCAACAGGAGGAGAAGATCCTGAAGGAGCAGTGGATTTCAGAATTAAAACCACCCCAGCACACAATGGCCCCGGCGCACTGCAGCTTTTCATTCCGGCCATTGTCCGCTAAGAATAGCCCAGAGCCCCACGGCCACATTGTGAGCTCCTGTCCACCTCCCTGCCAGGGCTATTTAAAGCCTCCAACAGCTTCTCCCTGCATGTCAGCTCTGGCTGGGAAGGCAGGGCCAGGGCAGTGTTGAGACTGTGGATTTTAAAGTGCTGCCCACTTGGCTCGGGTGGAGTTTGTGATTAAAAACAACGGGAGAGAGGAAACAGCAGCGCAGGTGTGGAGAGAGCTGCACATCCATGAGGCAGCTCCTTCACGGATCACTCAGCACAGCTTGGAAAGACCTCCAGGATCATCGAGCCCAGGCTGTGACTGATCCCCAGCATCACCCAGACCATGAAGTGTCACCATCCCAACAGGAGCTGGCTGATGTTACCTCCAGTTCCAGCCTGGGTAAGGTTTTAAAGACAATCCCTGACAGAGAAAGGCACAGAGATTTACAGGACAGAGATGCACAGTGAGCTTATCCTCTCACAACAAATATATCCCATTTATGCTGCTCCAAGTGTGCCTGCACTGAGCCACAACACAGCGATTTCCACTGAATTACCTGAATTTTCCATTGAATTACCTGGCCAGGGGCTGTACAGAGCTCATTCAGGTGCTCCTCTGGCATACTGCTGGGCTTTGAAATAGAGAGGGTCAATTTTCCATTGAATTTCCTGAATTACCTTGAATTATTGAAATGCCACTGATCCAGCATCATTCCTACACTGATACAAACAGGTACTGTGTGAATCACAAAACCACAGGTCAAGGCAACCACAGAAGCAGAAATCAGCAGCCTCTCTGCTTTCCAAGAACAAAACAACACCAGCTAACCTCTATCACTTGCAAGGAAATCCAAATATATCAAAACCAGTAGGTTTTAAAAAAAACACACTGGGAATAAATGCCAATGCCCAGGGATGCTGCTCATCTCAGCACGACTTCTTAATTCTCTGTGAATGATACCCCATTGACAAAAATAAAGCATGGACTCAGGCAATGTCTATAAACATTAATTGTTGTGATTTGTAATTGTCACAGAAATATCAGCCTTTAAAAAAAAAAACATGTTACTCAAGCCCCAGGAGCCCCATCAGCACCTCGGTGCTCATGAGACATCTGCCAATCCAAGGCAGGATTTCTCCTTCTATCTGCAGCTGTGCAGAGCCAAAAGCTCCTCCTGGCTCCAGTTTGGGCCCAAAGGGAGCAGAAAAGTGATTCATCCTCCCACTCTGCATCCAGGCTCCCATTTCCCTGCCAGAGCTGCCAGGAGGATCCGGAGCCCACCACCACCTTTGGCAGCCTGGAGCATTCCAGCAGCGAGGCAGGAGCCACTCCCAGCAGGGGGAACATTTGGTGACATTTCCAGTGCTGCAAACAGGGGATGGATTGGAATCAGGACCTATAAAAGATGAAGGTTGAGCCACCCACGCTGACTTCTCCTGCACCAAGCTGGGTTTTGCTTCTTGGTGTATCGAAGAAAATACAACCAAGGAACCTCTTAGCAAGCAAAGGGAAAAAACAACCTCAAAAATGAACTTGCTGATGAATTCTTTTCTACTTGTTGCATTCACTGGACTTCTGACTTCATCTACAGCAACCCTGCCAACAGGAGAAAACTGAAAATAACCTCTACCCGAGTCAAAATGACAGCAATTAAGCCATTAACAAGAGGCTTGGTGAGTTCAAGCCATGAGCCTGGAGCATTAAATGGCATTTTAAGGCTTTCTAGGGAAGAACCACTGCTTGCTGCCACAACTCTCCAAAGGTCTGAATGGATGGTTACAGAACTGATGCTCCAAAAAGCAGCATCTGGCTGAGCAAGAGAACTAAAACTAACCCAAAAATCAAATCCAGCAAGTTAATAGTAGGTGTAGAAGAAATATTAAGACACCCAGACTGCAGTATTAGTTTATTTAGAGTAACCACATTATTAACCAATTTGCCATCAGTAATAGAAGCCATCCCCAGTGTCAGCACTAGCACAGAACTCCCAATCTGCAGAAAACAGAATGAATCCTGACCTCAAACCAAGCCCTGGCATGTAGGAAATGAAATCACCACGGAACCAGGCCCTGGCTGAAATTTCACTGCCAGGGCAAAGCGGATTTCTCTCTGCTCCTGACACACTCTTCCCCTTCCTCCAACACATCCGATGGCTCTGCAGCTTTTCCTTGTGTGCTCCAGTCCTGGACAGCAGCAAAAGCCAGGCACAAACACCTCCAGCTGGGCTAACAGCACTGGGAAAGGAGCAGAGCAGCCTCCAGCCCCTCCTCTGGCTGGGCTGAGCAGCTCAGAAAGCAGCAGGGGATTCCCAGCACCAGGCACTAAAAACAAGGAGAAGCTCTCTGCAGCACAGGGAATCTTCTGTTTCACCTGGCACCAACCCCTCTTCCCCACAGAGACCCCAAAAATCCATCCCCCAGCAATGGGGGAGCCCACTCCAAGCAAACAGAGTTTGTTCTGCACAAGGAAAGGACAAGGAATCAGCCCCACAAATAGTTTGCTGTGCTTGCTCTACCCCCAAAAAATACATTTAACATTCACAAACTTCCTCCTGTTTAAATTAAAAATCTTCCCAAGGCTCAGCCTCAGTGGGAACAGCAAAGGTTGGCTTCAACACTAAGGGCTCCTCACAGATGTAGGGAAAAAATCCCAGTATAGGAGGTGGCACAATGAGCATCCTTCACATTCTCACCTGGCCTCTCTTCTTGGCAGCTTGAAAGATTTCAAGATTTTAAAATATAAGTTCGACATCCAGGACTGGCAAGCCAGTATCTCTGCCAGCACTGACATTCACACAAGCCTTCCACTCCTAAAAATAAAACTTAAAGAAAACAGCCATTCAAACTCAATCCCAGTGGAGCAAAAAGAACTTTGGGAGAATCACAAAAAACTGGTGCTTAAAAATAGCCAACCTGATTGTTTGTGTTGGGAGATTTCAGGGGAGTGTTTATTTCCTTCTTAATCCCCAAAACAGCAGGAATCAGAGAGAGGAAAAAAGCGAAGGGAGAAAGAAATCAAAGGAAGGGATAACTGCAGACACATTTCAGCTTCCTGACAATTCCAGACTGCACAAAGTTCTGACTCATTCCTGGAGTTGTTTTTGATTGTTCCTTGCAGTTAGGTTTTATTTGAGGGATGAGCTGCATTCCTCTCCCCCTGTTTTCAGGGAGCACCCTTGGCTGGACAGACACCTCATTCAACATCACCCTGGGATTTGTCCTTCTGTCCCCTCCAAAAAACCCAACAGGAACAAAAGAAAAAAAAAAAATCACAAAGTAAAAAAGCACTGTGCAGTTATCTCCTCTGTCCAAGTAATTTTCTTGAAAAGAAGAGGCACATCCTGTCCAGCCACGCAGGCTGCACTGCCAGACAAAAAAACAAGATATAAAAAAAGTTCAGTGTTCTCTCAGCATGTTTCAAGATGTGTAACTGAATCCCATAAATCTCACCAGAGACCTTGATTTAGGTCATTTCGAGTAATTCACTACCATTTAATCTCCTCACCTACTTTTGAGCTGCTTGGAACACAATGGCTGAGCAAGATGTGCTGAAAGCCCCGACTGAGGAGCCCAGAGAACACAGACTCCCAAAAAAAGATCTGGATCAAGGGCAGGAGGATCCCTGTCCTCAGCCAAGGCAAAAAAAGCAGCTCCCACGAAGCTCTGACACATCACACCAGGCTGGCTTCAACTGGATGCTCTTTCAATGATCAAAAAGAATATTTTCAAAAATGAAAAGGGATTTAATTTTAAAGGAACAGAGCAAATTTTTATTGCATGCATGCTATAATACACATGCAGTTATACCCACTAATAAATTGATTATTTAGCGTTAAGGCAGCTGAGAAATAACATTTATAATGTGCTACAGGAAGTTTCAAAATCAGAATTCTCTGAAAGACAACCCTGGCTTTTAGGTTTCTTGGGTTTTTCAGGGATCAAAATGCAGGAGTTCTCAATTATAATTATTATATATGAAGTATAAACTCCCTCATTTACACTAAGAGGCAAGGGAGACCAAAATCTAAGCAGAGATAAGATGTTAAGTGAAATTTAGAAAGTGATACAGTAATCAAATATAAACTCCAAGAAATCTGTGATACAGCTGCAGAGCTCTTTAGTGTATTGAAAAGAACTTTGTGTTTGGGTTACTTCAAACAACCTCAGATAAATAAATACTTCATACACTGATGGATAAAAACACAAAACCAAAAGTGCTTTCCTACCATCTGACCAAACCCACTCTCTGCAAGAGAAATGAGGACTTGTGCTCTAAAAAAAGTGAATGGTCAGCAGGTTTTGGTGTTATTGCCATAAGCAGGAGCAGGGGAATCTTTGCTTTATTAATAAAATCAGCTTTTAGAGAGGCACACAACAAGAAGGAAAAAAAAAAAAAAAAGAAAAGAGGTGGGAAGGAAAAGGAACCTGTTTTCCTTGTACTTCTCAGAGCTGGATTTGTTCTTCCCATCACTGCCAAAGACCCAAAGTTATTCTGCAAACACAGCACAACCTCCCCATGAGACAGCCCAGGCAGGGCTGGCTGGATGCTGATGGCTTTCATTTAAAAAAAAAAAAAAAAATAAATAAAAATCTCCTTACTCTTCCCATCCTCTGCACACACCTTTCCATGCAGGATCTC
>JANRMJ010000059.1:1540379-1550446 GCA_025584955.1 Alethe diademata
TAAATAAATAAATAAATAAATAAATAAATAAATAAATAAATAAATAAATAAAAATCTCCTTACTCTTCCCATCCCCTGCACACACCTTTCCATGCAGGATCTCAAAGCAAGGAGAGGCATCGATCTTTTGGGGCTGATAAATAAATGTGATGATGAGAAATGTGTTTAAACAGTCAACATAGAAATAACTCCTTCCAGCAAGGGCCACAAGATGCAGAATCCTTAAATTAAAGGTAGCAGCAAATGAGGAGCACTTTCATCCCAACCATAGCAGCTGGTGGAGCTGCTCTGGGTTTGGGACAGGGTGGGGTGCAATGGGAACTATTTGCATGAAGCCTAATCCTAAAACCACTGCAAACGATGTGAGGGAGCTGGAAAAGGCAACAGAGCTGGGAGAAAATTATAGCTGCTCCTCCAGCTCGCAGCCAGTGTTTATTGTGGAATTCAAAGCTGCAGATGCTGAGCTCTGGAGGAACCTCCAGCAGCACAAAAACAACATCAGCTCTCATCCCTCCATGTGGGATATTGGATATTGTGGAATTTCCCAAACCTCCACGAGGGTTTGTCTTGTTCCTCCCCAAAATACTGATGGAGCCTTGCAGCTTGGGTCCAGTTCTGAGCCTCTCACTTCAGGAAGGACAAGAAAATCAAGGAGTCAGGAGCAGCCAAGCAGCAAGTGAATAAATCACAGCAAGAATGCCCAAGTGTTCCAGGGTGTTTACCAGAAAATACCAGAACAAAATAAAACAAAAAGCCCCAACAAAACCAAACCAAAACACTTCCTTTGCTGCCAAAATCTGTCACTGCTTTTATGACATAAAAGCAAGTTCAACCTGTGGGGATTTTCCAGAGAGGCCAGTGCCAGAACTTCTTCCCAATTTAAATCTGAAACTAAACTACCACCTGAATTTCCACGGACATGTTTGGTGGGGAGCATTTTAGCCAAGATTTTCAGGGAGAAAGTGTGAAAAGTGAGAATTAATGGATGCCAGGAGCCCTTCTCAGCTATATTCTATGAAGTTCACTGTGTTGGAGGAAATAATTTGACATAAAGCCTAAATTAAGATTAATTCCTTAAGTATGAAGACAATGGTCATAAATGTGTTTGGCATTAGGCAACTGGCTTAAATAAAAGCACTTCTCTTACACTTTTATGTAAATTAATTTATCATTGCAGTCAGAAATTAATCATATAATGGAAGGTAACACCAGCATATGGACTGATAAAAGTTCAAACCAACCTCAGAGCAAACACAGGCAATCTGGATGGCATAAGGAGGGAGAAAAGGCAATTCAGCAACAAGCAATGAGCCTTCACATGCAGAAAATAAAATCAAGGGGTCCAAAAGTTGGCTCCAAGGGGTGCTCAGCCCAAATTCTGAGTTTATCCAACACCCCTGGTCAGCACAGCAGAAATCTTTGCCAGCACAAGTTCCCTGCTAAGGAACCTCACACATTTAATAGAGACAAAATTTTGCCTTGCAAATAACCAGAAACCAATAATGTCACAGCTCTGATGGAGCTGGCAGAGCTCAGACTATTTAAGCCTCTCCCAGCCTGTCTGTGGGTGCTGTCCAACCTCCTTTTTTTTCCTTTTTTTTTTTTTTTAAATTTCTACAGCACAGCTCACAATAGCCAAAAAAAGAAAAGGAAAAAAAAAGAAAAAAACCCAACAGAACAAGGAATATCCAGAGTTTTTAGACATTCAGCTCCAGGGGGAAAACACGAGAGCACAATTTCATTTCATTCATAGCAAGCTGAGTTTCCATCCAAACATCATCAGTGTATCCTGTGACCTTTGTAGTGCTGCATTTCTCCCTCCTCACCCCCTCCCTTTTCCAGCTGCACACTTAAAAGTCCTTCACTGGCAAAGCCTTTTGTTCCTATTTCAGCATCTTTCTGCAGTTTTGGGTTCCTCCCCGTGGAACTGGGACACACAGGCACAAGCAGCCCCAATCCTGGTGGGTTGCTGGTATTTTTTAAAAGGGTAACTGGGATGAAGCCTCTTCCTCCTTCACCAGATGGAGAGAAGACAGAAAAGTTCAGAAGGGTTCCATTCATTAAAGAGACCAAAGCAAAGCCAGGCTCCTTTCCAAAACCACTTCACAGGGATGTTCATTTATTAAATTTCTCAGTGACTGCTTATCAAACACTGGGGAAAAGCCTCCCTGAGCCTGCTCAGGGATCTGCACCTCCACACTCTGCCTTGTCACTGTCACTCATTCATCCATCCCCTGCACAGATACAGGAAAATTGAGATTTTTTTTTTCCCCTCCCAGCAACAATGGCTGTTTGTTGATGAGCTTTTCTGCATTTTTCTGCATTTCAGCCTCATCAGACTTGTTAAAACACACCCGTGACAATTTGCTTTATGGGTCACAGGTCTGAATTTACATTTGCCAATAACCAAAATAATATATAGGTAAATAAATTAATGGATAAATAAATTAACAGGTAAATTATAGATAATAGATAAATTAATACCTATAGATAATAGGTAGATTATAGATAATACATAAATAAATGAATAGATAAACAGGTAGCTAAATAGAACTTTGACATTGGATTTGCCCAATGCTCCAGCCAGGAAAGCAGCCCTGCCAGAGGGAAGGGATGTCAGCATCTTGGCACATCCAAACAATTCCCTGATTCTGCTTTACAGGCACTTGATACAGCTCTGGCTTCCCAGGAAGGTGGAAGAGCATCAGCTCTGCAGCAAGCTTCATTTCCACTCACAGATGGTTATTCACACTGCCACCCATAGCCTCGGGAGCAGCTCACTCCTCACAGCTGTGATTTCCCAGGAAAGCACTCCAGACAGCCTCCTGCAGCCTCCCCAGAGAACTGGGCTGCAAGGAGGAGAATTGGCACATGCCAGGGAGCCACCAGCTGGCCCTGGTGGCCACAGCCCTGCCCACATTGAGGAATTACACCTGGGGGATGAGTGGAATTTTCTCAGCTACAGAATCCTATCCCAAAAAATTCCCCATATTTGAACACAAACGGGGCTAATGAAACAGTGAATAACTATTTTTATTTCTCCCAGAAGCAGCAGAATCACATCAAACATGTTTTGGTACCACACACTCAGAGCAGCAGAACAGCAAGAGCCCTGCTCCAGTGTGAACCTGCATAAAGAAAATGTTGTGGAATTTCCCAATTTTCCCACCTAAATTCACAAACTTAGAGCGTGCCCTGCAGTGGGCCTGGCCTGCTGGCCCAAGACAACTCAGGGATTCATTCCCAGGCAAGAACTGCTGTTATTTTAAGTAGGTTCAATTTGCAAGCACTCCCCATCTATAAATTGCATCGTTCCATCGTTTCCTCCCTGCAGGAAAACCATCCAATGACAGCAGTACAAAAACAAACCAAAAATCCTTCCCTACTTGCAATAAGCTCTTCCTGGAAAGTCCTATGATTTAAGAAAAAAAAAGAAACAATCCAAAACCAACATCAGATGTAGCAGGACCAACCAACTCACCCTGCTGCAGCAGCTCAGGCTGGAGATTGAAACCCACACTGGGTTTGGAGTTAATCTGGTTATTTGGCTCCTTCTTAAAAATCAAAAGCCAGGAGTTGCTCATGTGCCACAGGAAAAGGCAGCTCCCCCAGCCTAATTCAGCCCATTTCACACAAATCAAACACTTAAAGACCTAAGAATTTCTGCACCACATTTAGCAGCACCTTCAGAGAAGCTGTGATTAACTCCAAACTCAAAGCAAAACCACCGGGTCAGAAGATTTCGAGTTTAACAACACCAAATAGTTACTTGGCTGGCAAAAAATTACAGTGTTTTAAATGGTTCCAACCCATTTACAGCATCTTCTTGGGAAAACACCAGTTGAGCTTCCTCACTTTATAACCATACAGCTTCTGACTTCAAACGAATGGAGAGTTTCAGTGGCCATTACCCAGGGATTTCACAGAAAGAAGGCCCTGTTTTGTCTCCTGGAGAGTTGCAATTTGGGAAGAAAAGGGCAGAGAGAAAGTAAAAATGGAGACTGGTCTCTGCTGATGGAGTTACTGCCAGGTCAAGAGCCTTTCTCCCATTTTCTTCCACACTTTTACCCCGCAATAAATCCCATAACTGCATTTGCTTCCATCTCCTACAAAGCACTGACAGCATTCCAAGAGCAGGACACCCGTGATGCTGTAGGAATTCTCAGAGAGAAACCATGAAATCTGTGAAAGTCATACCAAAAAATGAACTAAATAAAGTCGTGAGTAATGAATATCAACTGTGCATGGCACAGTGAAAGCCATTCAAGGGAACATGTGTTTGAACATACTTTCCATCTCAACAAAGGTTCAGATTTTTCACTCTTCATAACGACAGCTGAAAAAAAGTTGACCAAGCAAAGAGATTCTTCCAAGTAAATCCCCAAAATGGCCAAAATAAATTAGTAAGGATTTAAAAAAGGAATAAAAGAGGAGTCGAGCTTTTTAACTGACAGGAAAAGGGAAAGATACTAATTTGTAACCTCACCACAAAAGGAAATCATTTGGAGCTAAAGAAAAATGTCCTGTCCCTTAGCTGGGAGTCAGGAAAACTGGTGATTACCAGTAAACTTTTTATAGAACCCTACTGGAGTTACACTGGCAATTCCCTCTGCTTTTGGAGGCAGCTGCAGCACTGAAGAGGACTGAGGATGGTTTGGTCAGATTTGGTCTCCAGCCTTCCAACACCTGATGAAACTGCAAAAAAAGGGATTTTGGAGCTGGAGAGGAAAGAAGGCAGAGTCTGCATTCCTTCACCTCCTTCCATCCTCATCAATAATCCATTAGCAGGAGTTGGACACAAAAACACAAACCATTGCTGGGACATCAAGGCAGTCTCCCAACGCCCCCTTCCCCCTTTCTGGCACCAAGGCTGCTTGGCTGGCCCACTCCAGCCCCAAAACTCCAGGGATTAGCACTATCAGGAACTGCAGAAAACCAGATGATTCCACAGCAATTCCAGAGCCCCGAGTTTGGAGCAAGTCATTGTTGCAAACAAATGGAATCACTTACAGGCACAGAGCCGTGATTAACTGCAAAACCCCTTAAAAGGTAGTTTTACATTTTAAATGGGAACGTTAATCCAGCGCATGCAGAGCACAAATATCAGAATCCAGGACTATTTCACTCAACCACACCGGGGTGAGTGGCTGGAAAGTCTCTTTACAGGGTGTATTAGAAATAAAAACTCTGGGAACCCCCACCCAAGTGGTGCAAGCATCAGTCACAGTGTGCAGTGACCAAGCTGGTGACCTGAAAGGTGATGAACACAAAATAGAAATCAACATTTATGTGTAACATCAACACCACTGAAAAATCCCAAAGCGCACAGGTTCAGCAGTAAAATACATGACAGTGTTTTCAGCTCATTGATCTAAAAATCTGAAGACTATTCTGTAAAAAAAAAAAACCAACCCTGCAACCATTGAGAGAAATGCCAATTTTCAGTTCAAATCATCACCAAAAGCATCACTTCCCTTCCAGCCCCCAAATTACAGCTGCTGACCCTGTCACAGCCACTTTTGCAATCTTTCACACCCAGAAGGGCTGGAGAGCTCAGCAGGATTAAAAACTGCCGAGCATCCCTCTGTAAGATGGACCATACAAATGAGATTTCCACACAGCATTTAAGGCAAAAAATCACAATCAGATCAAACACACTCTCAGATGAGAGAGGGAAAAGGGACTTATCCGAAATTCATCAGCCATTTTGGGGACGTTTAAGGGAAGGTTTTTTAGACATTTCAGTAGCCTGAGTGTGATGGCAGCTGGGAGGTTGCCTGGAGTTGTTCTTATCAGGAATCTTCCCTTAGCAAAGACAAACTCAGCTCAGCAACCACGCAGCCACCTCTGGGCTCTGCTTGCTCCTGCTATAAATTACCTCATCCATTTGTCATATTTTTAGCACTTTTTGGGCTGGGCTGCAGGATCTGCAAGAGGTGCATTTTAACCTTTGCTAGCGACTACTCAAGGACACAAGTGGTTTATGAGCCCTCGCTGTGTAAAAAAATGTCAGTATTAAATTTCTGCAGCTCAAACCATGGAGCTATTTACTGAAGCTTTATACAAACTAATTAAATATAAGGCTCTCGTGGGACACGAGGAGAAAGAAAAGGAGAATTAAGAGATAAATCACTGGGCTTTTCTTTCCTCAGCAAGTGTACACTCCAATTTAATATATTAAACCAAAAAAACACCCTGACAGTGCTTGCTAGGGCACAGAGAGGCAGCATCCCAATCTCACATGGAACACGCTGCACAGCACAAATTAATTATCTCTGCCTCACCACAACTTGCACAAAGGAATTGGGAGAGACAACCCAGACAAGGGGATGAGCTTGAGATATCAAAGGCTCCATATGGAGCCCAGGGAATCTCACCCTGCAGCTTCCCAGGGCTGCCAGGCTTGGTGAGCACACGGCACTGGCAGGTATCAAAGCCCAGCCCGGCTCGTCCTGGCAGGAGAATTCCTGCTTGACACGCATTCATGCTGGAGTTTCCTCAAAAAGGAGTCCTGGGGATCCTCTCCAGGAGCAGGGAGGACAAACCATCAGAGAAAGGCTCGAGGGCAGAGCAGGTGTTGGGGAAAATCAACCTGGGCACTCTGGGGTTCTTTCTCTTCTGCAGGAGGGCGAGTTTGGAGCTGAACCTCCAGATGTTGGAGACCCTCCCTGGGCAGCCCAGCACATCCTCTGGTGGTCACTTAGAGGGTCAGACCAAGGACTCAAGGCTGTGTCCAGCCTGGCTGCAGCCACCTGCACAGCCTGGACAGAGTGGACAGGTCACCAGGAAGGAGCCCCTCGTTCCCTCCACGCCCCCTGACTGCTGCATGGTAACTCTGGTTAAAAAAATCTTCAACTGCAGGAATTAATTTCATTCAAAGGTTTGTCTCCCCACACACACAAACCACGGGAAGAGCCAGCTCCAACCCAAAAGAGGCAGAGAAACTGGGGAGACAACAGATACCTAAAGCTCATAGAGAGAACACAAAGTTTCACTCATCCACAGCCCATCCCTGGAAGTGCCCAAGGCCAGGCTGGACAGGCTGGAATAGTGGAAGGTGTCCCTGCCCATGGGATGAGCTTTAAGGTCTCTCCCAACCCAAACCATTCCATGATTCTTTGCCCTGCTGCCTCACTTTCAATAAAAAACCACCAAGCTCATTCAGCAACAAAAAAATCAAATATTTTGCGTTGCGATGATCTATTAATCAAGCCGTTCTTTAAATGGTTTCTGATTAACCACTTAAGGCTATTAAATTTTTAAACAAAGCTCCATCATTCCATTAGCAATCATTTAAAGTGCTTAAGGAGGTGTTTGTGGATTAAGGGTTTTAAACGAAGCCTCCAAACAAAGCTCCCAGCACGGAGCAAAGCACAAAAAAATTCCCTAAGTTTCTAAATGCCAGCAAAAAATATCTGAGTTTTCTCATCAGAGGAGCAGATGCCACCTCACAATTCGTGTGGCACGCCAACACGTGATTCATCTCACCCCCACAGGCACTGCTCCACTTCCCAGTCTGGGAAAAGATTTCAAACAGAGCTAACACCATTTCCATGCTGCTCCTACAGTCGAGGGCAGAATTTGATCAGGACACCAAAATCTTTCTGTAAGAACCTTGGTGTGTTGGGTGATGAGGCAGCAGCACCTCACTCGTGGATTCCAGTGGATTTAGCATCATCTCATGTGATGGAGAGAGCTGCACATCCCTGGAATCAGAGCTGAGAGATTCCCTAAGGAACCACAGCAGCATCCAGCTCCGAACTGAGCTGTCTGTGGGATGTAAAGCAAGCTTTGTGGAGCTTTAAAAGGAGCAAAGTCTCCCCCAAAGCAGGGAGTGAACCATCCCCAGTGGCAAAGCAGCTCCTGAAAGGTCAGAGCTGGGTCTGAAACACACCAGAACGGGGACAGGACTTTGCTTTGGTTAGTTTCCTGCAAATACAAACAATAATAATAACAGTAACAATAATAGTGTATACATTCGCTGTGCTGGGCATTCCTGAGCTGCCAGCTCCCTCCCAGAGGGGCAGGGATGGAGCAGCACCTCCTTCCCATCCCTGCCCCGCAGAGGGACAGAACAGCATCCCGAGGTGAGCTCACCCTGCCCTCAGCACTAATTCAGGAAGGAAATCCCCTTCTCCCAGCTCCTCCTGACCCCTTCACACGCATCCGGCCTCCTCAACCTCCTGCATCCAACACAGCAACGCTTTACACGGCCAAAAAGCAAAAAAAAATTTAAAAATCCATGTGCCACTACTGCAATCCACTTTTAATTTCCAGATGAATTGACAGCCCCAGAGATGAGCTGAGTTCTGGCTCCTTCCCATTTTCCTGGTCTCTTGTCTGAAAAGGAAGGATTTCTAATTCCTGTGGGAGATGAGAGGTGAGAGGATGAGCTTTGCTAATTCTAAAGCCTCGCTTCCGAGTTATTCCCAAATATTGTGACTGCCAGCTCGGCTCCATCACGCGTGGTTTGATGGGGTAAATAATGAAAGAACCTACAAGCCTCTAATTTTACACTGACTGCAATTCCCAGTTCCAAAGACAGCTCGAAAACAGGAATAGAAACTAAACCAGTAAAAGAGAAACACGCCCTTCTCCATTTCTAACTTTAAAAACCTCAATATAAAAAAAAAAAAAAAACCTCAAAATAAACTCTTAACACAGCTTCATATTTGCTCAAATAAGCATTTTTCAACCTAAGTACCCAAAGTGCTTCTAGGTGCAGGACACTGGGGTCAGGGCAGGATGTCTTGTAGGACAACATGTTCTAATGATTTGCAACCAACAAGAAGAA
The DNA here is from genome assembly GCA_025584955.1 of Alethe diademata. Lineage (NCBI taxonomy): Eukaryota > Metazoa > Chordata > Aves > Passeriformes > Muscicapidae > Alethe > Alethe diademata. Next base: position 1,549,174 of record JANRMJ010000059.1, read on the forward strand.
CCCCCCTCCCCAGCAGGAAAAATAAACGAGCACCTAATTGCAAAACAATATCTTAATTGTCAATTTAAATCTAGGTTTCCTACTTAGATTTAAATCTGGCTTTTTTTTTTTTTTCAAATTGCATTGATTTAACTCAATCAACCCTGCCCGAAGGCCATCTTTCCTGCATGCTCTGAGCATACCAAGCAAGTTTTAACCAATTAGATAAATCACTGAATCTCAGAACTTCCTAGCAGCAACGTATCAAGCCATGCACAAGCCCTAATTATCCTTTAAATACGTCTTATGCTGAAAACTTCGCAAAAATAAGTGGCTCAGGCGGGGCATTTCACCACCTTTTATTTTTTTTTTTTTAACCTGGGGCACATGATGGCCTGAAACCCAGCCAGCTGAATTCTGCAGGAGACTTGCATGGTCACTGCAAATCCCACTGTTGAAATGTGTTTATTATTCCCTGTGATGATGGGAATAACGCTGCTGCACGAGTTTTATTCATGTCTAAGTGTGTGCATTTCTCTGTGTGTGTACACCCACACCCACACTGCAGCCTCGAGGTGTTACACTCCAGCACAGCAAGGAGAAGCAGGGAATTATTATGGACTCACCCCGAGCAAAATCCTGAATAATGGAAGTTGCTAGCACAAACAGCTTCACAGGGACCCTCGAGCACAGTCCCCCATCAGCAGCAGTGGAAATATGCTCCTCTGACACTGCACAGATTGTTCAAAGATTCCCATGACAGGCAGAGGATTAAAAAGCAATTCCCTGCCTCTCATATTTCACATGCAAAGCCGTCTCTCGGAACGGCAGGCAGGAAAAGATGGATCTCCCCGAACTCAAAAATGTGGCTATTCCATAAAAAAATCCCCTTGCTGTGGTACCTTAAAAAAGGCAACACCAAAGCAGGAACTACCCCGTGGGGACAGGCAGCGCTGCAAACCCGACCCAGCTTTGTATTCCGAAAAAAGCCCTGCGAATTCCAGGCAATCTGCAAATGATTTCCCTCTTCCCCACCCAAACATGCACTGCAAACTCCTACAATCGCCAGGCAGGCTTGCAATGAAGGGATGGAAATAAAACCATTCCTTACCTTTAACTTGAGTGTCATATTCAGCTATGATCTCCTTATCCTTTTTGAATTTTGCTGGCGACGTCATGTTTTCTTTTTCCAAAAAGCTGAATAACCTCGAAAGAGATCCACCAGAACAGAAGATATATAAAGGCAATTTTCGCTCCTCTCAGCACGATGCCTTGGCTTGCTGCTCGTCCTTCC
>JANRMJ010000059.1:1607732-1617892 GCA_025584955.1 Alethe diademata
AAAGTCAGACTGGAAAAATCCTTTAAGATTCTTCCTGGGCCTGTAATGGCCACAACTGCCACATCTGGAACTGCCACATCTGGCACCAAGAGCGCAGCACCTGTGCCACACAGGTCTCAGGGAGCAATTGGTGGCTTCCCCTGCTGACCCTGCAGGCCCTGGGCCCCTTCACTGTGCTGCCCCGGGGCTCCTGCAGCGCTGGAGGAGCCCAGACCTTGTCCTGGTGTTGCAACCAAACCCTTGCACCTGTGCCTGTGTTCTCCAGGCAGGCCTGGGCTGGTGGACAGGGGGGAGCTGCTTTTATGGCCCTTTCTTGGGCAATGGGGCCGGGAGGGGGTGTTTTGGATGCAGATTCACACAGGATTGGGAAGAGGTTGGACCTCTGAACCCAGTCCTGAAGCAAACAGCACGGAGGGCTGGGTGTGCCTTGTGCAAGGAGCAGGGGGATGGAGAGGGGCAGGCAAAGGAGGGAGCCTTATTTCAAGAGCTCTGATGTTTAATCCCTAAAATTAAGAAGCAGCCAGTTGAATGGAACATTCATCCCTTGAATGTCCATCTGCAGCACTGGGGTCAGTTTGGTCCCTTGTACCACACCTGAGCCAGGGATCAGAGGTTCTCCCACCAAATTTTGGCTCATTCCTTGGACTGGAGCTCCTGTTCTGTGCCTAGGTCAGCACAGCAAGGTGGCTTCGTGCCAATGGCTCCTATCAACAGCACCAATGTGACTTTCCTCTTCCCAAGCACAGCTATCACCAGCAGGGGCACAGCAGATAAGAGCTCAGGGAGGGTGTTTGCAGGACAGACTGGGAGAAAAGCTCCGTGTCTGGCATGCACAGCCTGGTTTGGGACTGCCAGGGCTGGGATCAGCCAGGGCTGGGCTGAGGGGACACTCATGACCTGCTGGGACAGCGCTGCTCACCCACATCACCTTGCAGGAGCAGAGCAGTTCTGCTCTCATGTGTTGTTTGCTCCGAGTATCACATCCCATTTGTGTACTCAGCGAGGTCAAATTTTACATTTCTGAGCATCACCCACTGCAGGGATGGGCTGTCTGGAAACCTGTGAGCGCTTGGAGCTCTTCTCCCAGACCTTGTCCTTTATTTCCATGCTCACACTGGGAGAGAGATCTTGAAAAACCTGGTCCCTGCAATGCAGCAGTGGCACTGCGCTCTCCCCTCCGCGCTCACGGAATTGCTCCGGGCTCCTGCCCCAGCTGCAGGGTTTAAACCAGCTCTGCAGCCTGCCCTGGGCTCATCCCACCAGCACCAGGCCAGCTGGCTTTGCCTTTTGTTCAGGGAGCAGCCACGCAGCTCCTCGTGCTCTTTAACTGCCCAATCTCAGAGGTGTAAGCTGCTGTTTGATCTGGGGCAAGGCCGTGATAAGCCAAGCCAAGAACTTGACTCTGTCCGAGACGCTGACATCACGAGCCTGTTTGTTCAAGATGGAATTTAATCGTGGGGATATTTTCCCCTCTATACCTGCTGTGTTTATTAATTTCTCCTGATTGCTCAGCGGGGGAAATTCATTAAAGAGCTGGGATTTAATTGGCTGCTTGGGTCTGCCTGGTGGCAGAAGGGATGGAGAGACCACCAGGAGCTTGGGTGTGTTTATCAGCCCTCAGAAGCTGTTGCTGAGTCTGGACTCTGGACCTAGAAAACATTCACCAAGGAGAACTGGAAATTCCGAGCAGAGCTGTGGGGCTGGGAGCAAGGCTGGGAAGAGCCACAGGACCAGGGGAAATGTGGGGAAACCATGACTGTGCATCAGACAGGCCTTTGGCACGAGGCACTGGGAAGAGCCCAGGACACTGATCAGTGCTGTTATCCAAAGGCAAAGCTCGGCCTTGCTCCTGGAGGGGGCTCTCCAGTGGAAAAGGAGCAGCAGGGATCCATGCAGAGGCACTGCAGGAGAGGCACAGTCTACTGTTTGCCCCAAAGCAGTGGGGTCCCTCCTGAGCCCCGTGGTGCAGATCAGAGCTGGAATCACAAACACCATGAATCACAAATCCCTGGGATCACCAACACCCCACAGCCAGGCAGTTTTACAGCACAGTGCTCTCATGGCCCCTGTGATCTCTGAAGGAGTGGGGTTGATGACCTCCCTTTCTAGACCCATTAGCTGCTATTTGCATAATGATTCTGTTGACCTCAATTCTCCCCAAAGTTTCGGCTCCCTGCAACATCCTTTCCTTCCTGCCCTGCTCTGCCACAATCTCCTCCTGCCTCCACTCCAAGGCATCACCCAGGGCTCTCACCAGCCTTGTGCTGACATTTTGCTCATCCTGGTGTCCCCAGACTCGATGTCCTGGTGTCCCCAGACTCGATGTCCTGGTGTGCCCTGACTTTCAGCAGCGCAGGAGAGGGGAGGGGAGGCTCTGGCACATTCAGATCACTCTGTAAACTCTCAGCAACCTGGATGTTGTTTCTCGATACATTCTCCTGCCTGAATCACCAGCTTTTTCCACCCCCTCTTCTCCTGTGTTGGGCAATGACCCACTTAGATACACAAGACACAAATAATTACCGAGATCCTCGTTTTATATCTGACCACTTCCTCCCTCCCCTCCCAGCCCGGCCAGTTCGGGGTGATTCTCCCCCTCTCCCCAGGCATCTCTGGGCACGATAAAATGAGGGATGTCTGAGGTTCATCATCCCTCTGGTGAGACCCAGATACCGGGCAGGACTGGTCTGCCGGGATGTTTTGGCATCTTCATCACTGACATGAGTTAGCAACAGTTATCTCCCCGAGCATCACTTCCTAGAGGAGCCGGGCACGCACCCACGGTCAGGGCATTGGGAATGCTGTGGCACGCTGGCCAGGGTGGCAGGAACAGCTCCAGCCCTCCATCCCCGTGCCAGTGCCAACCCCCGAGACCAACCAGCCTGGCAAAGCCTTGCCAGCGCCGGCGATGGTGAAACCGAGCCATGGGAAAGGTCAAGCGCCTCGCCCGGGGCACTCCCGGGCCGGGATTAACACCCGTGCCCGCCCGCCAGGCGATCCGGCTGCCTTCATTAGCAGCGCTCATTAGCAGCGCTCGTTCGCATCCCCTCCGAGCCGCCGGCAGAGCTGCGGGGCCGGGAGCCGCAGCAGCCCCTGGAGCTGGGAGAAGAAGCCACTCCCAGGACCTGCCTCTCTGCCACGGGGAAACTATTTAGGGTGGAGGAGCTCGGGGAGGCTGCAGACGCTGGAGGTGTCTGCTCTGTTATACCGCAGGTGGGGCCAGCTCGGCATTCTTGGCTTTGCTCTTTCTATTTATATATATATTTTTTTTTAAATTAATTTTTTTAATTGTATTTTTTAAATCCAAACGATGCAGAGATGAGCCAGGCCAGGCCTCACTATGCCATCGAGCGTCCTGCCTACTCCGTCAGCCTCTTCGACGAGGAGTTTGAGAAGAAAAGCAGAGCTTACCCCGTCGGGGAGAAACTGAGAAACCTTCTCAGGTAACAGGGAAAGCTGTGGAACATAACCCAGATTTAGTCAGGGATTGGGGAAGTATAATTCAGATTTGGGAATACAGATCCCACTTTTATCCTGGGGAACCATGGTCTTCAGGGGTTTGATGGATGAAAGGCATGGAGGAAATGCAAATTGGGCTGAAGAAAATGAAATTGGTGGCTCTTTTCTCAGCAGAACAGTTTGCACTGAGTGCATTTGGGATTTGGGATCCTGTTTTCCAAGGGTTTTTTTTAATAGTGGAGAAAGCACAATTGGTGATGTAGGGATGTGTGGATTATTTTTTTTTTAAGCTTTCCAGCTGGGATTTAATTTTCTCAGCTTTCTGATTGAAACCAATACCACCTTAGAGTTATGCAAACAAAAGCTAATAACTCTGCTGCTCACTTTCTTGGAAATCTGTCTGTACTCCTCAGAAAAAGGAAAGCAATAATACAGGAAAGAGAGAGCTCAGAATCTGGTGAGGGAGAAAGGTTGAGACATTCCTAGGAAGACCCTTCCTTACTTCCAGCTCATTTTCTTCCTCCCTTCTTTGCTCATTTGCTTTTATTTTTTATTTCCCTTCTAGATGTTCAGGTTCCAGGTTCAAGCTCACCCTCTTCCGCCTGTTCCCAATCCTGGCGTGGCTTCCCAAGTACAGGATCAAGGATTACATCCTGCCTGATGTGCTGGGCGGGCTCAGTGCGGGGACAATCCAAGTGCCACAAGGTGAGCAGCGTCACTTTCTGCTGTCCAGCAGGGAATAACCCTTTGCCAGCTCGAGTAAAGCCCTGCAGCTGATGCTGATGGCCAGCTGGGAGAGGTTTTGTATTTTACTGACTAGCCCAAGCTCTGGTGGTCGCTGTATTTATTTCCCTGCCTGTTCCCCTCGTTTTGCAGGGATGGCCTTCGCCCTCCTGGCCAACCTGCCTCCTGTCAACGGGCTCTACTCCTCCTTCTTCCCCCTGCTCACCTACTTCTTCCTCGGGGGCATCCATCAGATGGTGCCAGGTGAGGAATTGTCTGCACAGGGCAGTTCAGTGCTGCCTGGGAGTGCTGCTGTGTCCCAGAACTGGGGTGTTTGCTCTGCCAGGGCTCTGTGGGGTGGCTGATGCTGCAGGATGTCACCCCAGTGACCCTGTGGGGCTGGGGATGGGCTGAGGGGCTCCTTCTGCACAGCCCCACCTGCCCAGGAGCCTTGCAGGACAGGGCTCTCCCCAGAGGGAGCTCCTGACCATCCCGTGCTGTCTGCAGGCACGTTTGCTGTCATCAGCATCATCGTTGGCAACATCTGCAATGAGCTGGCTCCAGAGTCGGACTTCCAGTACTTCAACCACAGCACCAACGAGAGCAGGGTGAACACCACGGCCCTGGAGGCGGCCAGGCTGGAGATCTCTGCCACCCTGGCCTGCCTGACAGCCATCATCCAGGTGAGGGCTCTGCTGGGACCCCAGCCCACCCTGAGAGCCTGGAGCACAGGTGGTGCTGGCAGCTGCTCGAAGAGGCCCCACTTCTGGGTGGATGATGCCTCAAGATATAGGTTTTTTGGGGAATTTTTGGTCTTGGGGTGAATTCTCTATGGCACCCTCAGCCCTCCTGTCCCCATCCCTGCCCCGGGACCCCACTGCTCTGTGGGTCAGAGCATCCCCCTGCCCCACACCCCCCTGGGGCTGTCCTGCTCTGACCTCACCTCCTCTGTCCCACCCCAGCTGGGCCTGGGCTTCCTGCAGTTCGGCTTCGTGGCCATCTACCTGTCCGAGTCCTTCATCAGGGGCTTCATGACGGCGGCGGGGCTGCAGATCCTCATCTCCGTGCTCAAGTACGTCTTCGGCCTGGCAGTGCCGTCCTACACCGGGCCCTTAGCTATCGTCCACGTAAGTGGGGGCTCTGCACGGCCACCTCCCCCAGCACGGCCACCCTGCCCGGGAAAGGGCCCCGAGAGCAGGGCAGGGTGGAGGGAAGGGCAGTCCCTGCCCCAGCACAGCCTGGCTGCTGCTGTGTTCCCTGTCCAGAGCTCTCTGAGCCCTGTCTGCGTGGGTTTAATGAGTAATGAATAATGGAATTGGGGATATAATATGGAATATTATATATGGAATATATATATTATATATGGAATATGTATATATAATATATGGAATATATATATAATGTATAGAATATATATATAATATATGGAATATATATATTATATATTAAATATATATAATATATGGAATAGATGGAATATATATAATGTATGGAATATATATATATAATACATGGAATATATATATAATATATGGAATATATATATAATATATGGAATATATATATAATATATGGAATATATATTATATGGAATATATATATTATGTATGGAATATATATATTATATGGAATAATGGAATGGAGGAGTAATGAAATGGGGCTGGGGGATATGAGCTGTGTTGCTCTACAGAAGGAGGTTGCAGAGTTGTTGGCAACAGGAACGTTTCCTCTGAGCAGGTTTGGTCATTCCTGGGATTTCCTGCGTCTTCCATGGATGAATCCTGTGCTGATGCAGCCAGAATTGCATTAAATCACCAGCACAGGCCCAGGGCTGGGGGCTGCTCCCTCAGCAGGGGGATTTTAGCACTGCTCACATCTCTGGGTGTTGATGGTGGTAGCAAGTGCTGTCTGTAGTTCTGTCCATGTTGTCCGGAGTGTCTGGTTCCCCCTGACCCCTTCTCCTCTTTTCTCCCCTTCAGACATTCATTGACATTTGTAAAGGTCTGCCCCAAACCAACCTGGCCTCCCTGGTCTATGCCTTGGTCAGTGCTGTGCTCCTGATCATCGTCAAGGAGCTCAACCTCAAGTACATGAAGAAGATCCGGATGCCCATCCCCATGGAGATCATCATTGTGAGTGACACTTGGGCTGTCCCCAGGACCCTCCCTCGCCCCCCAGCCCCAGGACACTGCTGCTCTCAGCAGGGCCACCCCACAGAGCACCCCCACAGTGAATGTGGCACAGCCCCCAGCTGGCTTGGGGTCAGAAATGGGGCTGTCCCCATGCTCATCCCTGCACTGCACCCTGGGGATGCTGAGGGTGAAGAACACAAGCCCTGTTCTCACCTCCCCCGGCCCAAACTCGGTGCTGGTTTTATTCTGTCAGCTCTGGGAGCACGGCAGGGTTAATGCTCTGAGCCAGCTCAGCTCTTCCTGCTCACAGCTCTTCATTCCCTTCCTTTCAGGTGATCGTGGCCACTGCAATCTCGGGCAGCTTCAGCATGCCCGACAAGTACGGGATGCCAATAGTGGGGAAGATCAGCATGGGGTAAGAGACTGTGCAGGGCTGATTCACCTTCCAGAGAGTTTCCCTTCCTCCTCCTCCTCCTGCAGCCTGGAAAACACCTCACTCTTCCCTGCTGCACCAGAATCCCCTTCCAGGAGTGTCAGCGTGCCCTGTGACACAACCACCCCCATCCCCTGGGCTATGTCACTGCTGAGCCCTGCAGCTCCTCGCTCACCCCCCGGCCCCTGCGCTGTCCCAGCTTGTCACCTGTGCTCTGAGTGCAGGTTCCCAGAGCCCACCCTGCCCCTGGCCAGCAAGTGGAAGGACATGGTGGGCACGGCTTTCTCGCTTGCCATCGTGGGCTACGTGATCAACCTGGCCATGGGGAGGACGCTGGCAGCCAAGCACGGCTACGACGTGGACCCCAACCAGGTACTGCAGGGGCTCCCAGGGGCTGGGGGAGCCAGGGGCTGGGGCTGGGGCTCCCAGGGGCTGCTGCCTTTGCTCTCAGGCGTGCAGGGCAGAGCTCAGGGCGTGCAGGGGAGCGCTGGGACGTGCTCGGCTCAAAGCAGACGTGCTGCTCCCCCGGAGGCTCCGTGGCTTGGTGCCATGTGAGGGGAGAAAGGACACGGCACAGCTCTGTCCTGTGGGCTGGAGAGGGGCTGGGAAAGGGAAAGGAGCTTTAGGCTGGGCTCTGTGCCTTGCTCCCCCTCCCCACTGGGTGTTTTGGCAGCTTGCTGGAGCACGGTGAGGTGCATGCACTTCTCAGGGAGCAGAGCAAGACCTGGATTCCTGGTGTGTCACCTAGATACTGTGAGAGGCAGGACATTAAATAATCCTCTTTTGTCATCCCTGGCACAGTGGCAGCTTTCAACAGCAGCCACACATACCACATGGAGCCCTGCCCTGAGTGTGTCAACAGATGACAACGTGTTTATGTGGAATTGTGCTTCCAGGTTTCCCTGCTGCACCAGAGCCCATCCCAGCTCTTACTGGAAGGAAGAGTCTGGGATGTGCTGCAGGGAGCCCAGAGCCACACAAACCAGACTCAGGCCCTGCTCTCCTGCCATGTGCCAGCAGGAAGGGCAGCTGTCCTGTCTGATGGACATTCTCCACATCTCCACAGGAAATGCTGGCCCTGGGCTGCAGCAACTTCTTCGGATCCTTCTTCAAAATCCACGTGATCTGCTGTGCTCTCTCTGTCACCCTCGCTGTGGATGGGGCAGGAGCAAAATCCCAAGTTAGTTCTTCCTCCTCCTTCTCCTCTCCTCTCTCCATTCCCTCTGGAGCACAAAGAGCTGGAGCTGCCCCTGCTGCCAGCCTGCCTGTGCAGCTCTGCACAGGTGTCACACACAAGTGCTTCAGGCTGTGTTGTTAAAGCAGAATTTCCCCCCTCCCCAAGCCCATTTTGGTCCCTGGTTTGGCTCTCTGGGTTGGGCCCAGAAGCTGAGCTGTCAATCTGCAGCCCCACTCTGAGCAGTGAGGAAATTGGGGGTTATCTGTGAGATCTGCAAACCCCTGCCTGCTTTCAGAGGCAAACATCCTCTCACATAAAATGCTGCAGTGCCCAGTTGTGCCCCTGACTACACCCAGGGGAGGTTTGGGAAGCCCTGATGTTTGCAGAAGTGATTTCCTTTCCTCTTTGCAGGTGGCAAGTTTCTTTGTGGCTCTGGTGGTCATGGTGACCATGCTGTCCCTGGGAATCTACCTGGAGCCTCTTCCAAAGGTAACACAAACATCTGTGCAGGCAGAGCCGTTGCAACACCAGCTCTCCACACCCAAAGCAGGCACAGCCTCGCTCCAAAAAGCCCTGATGCAAACGGAACGGTTTGTTCCTGGCCTGGGGACCTGTCTGCTCGGGGTGTCTGCAATCACACACTCACACAAGCACAATTCCACGCTGGTTTGGGTTGGAAAGGACCTCAAACCCCATCCCTGCCATGGGCAGTGACACTTTTTGCTATTCCAGGTTGCTGCCCTTGGGGCAGCCACAGTTTCTCTGAGCGAATGTGAGTGTAAATTACAGTGAGAGAATCATCCAAATGAGCCTGCTCAGAGCCAAGTGAGATCTTTGTGAGCATCACCCTTGTGCGGGGACTGGCCCAAAAAAAGCATCCAGTGCCAAACGTGGCACATCCAGGTCCTGGCTGACGCCATTCCCTGTCCTCCACAGTCTGTGCTGGGAGCCCTCATCGCTGTGAACCTGAAGAACTCCCTCAAGCAGCTGGCTGACCCCTTCTACCTGTGGAAGAAGAGCAAGCTGGACTGTGTGAGTGCCTGGGGTGGTGAGAGGTGTCCCCTGGCCAGGGCAGGATGAGCAGGACAGACCCCAAGAAGTCTTTTTGTGGGGTTTTTTGGGGGTATGAGCGCCTTGCAGGAGGTGGGTTTGGCTCTCATGGTGAGATGGTGCTCCCTGTCCTGCCCAGCTGAGCACGCTGCTGCTCAGAGCACACATCAGAGAGGCCTGAACTCTTACCTGCTGTGTTTAAATGCCAATCAAGTGTGGAGCCTGTTTGCCCAGAACTAGCCAAACCGGCCCTGCTCAATATCTGGGAGTCATGACTTAAAAACTCACACAATGGCCCTCCAGGGTGAGGAGAGCCCTCCAGGGTGATAAGGACTCCAGGCACTGGTTGATGTATAAACCCAGGCAGGGGCGGCGGGGGAGTGAGAAGAGAATTTGGAAATGTCTGACATAAAAAGTCAGTGTTTGAACAGGACTCCCACGGCTGAGTGCTGTGTGTGGACACCGAGCCAATATCCTGTCAGGGCCCGACAAACCAAACCCCCTTATCAGGGCAATCAGCAGCCCCCAGGGGCTGGCCCGGGCCATGAAGAGCTTTCCCAAAATCCTGCTCAAACAAGGGTTGGAGTTATCAATTCGGGCTCATCTCTGGGTGGGTTCTGCTGCTGTGGGGTGAGAGGGGAGCTCTGTGGGCTCTGGCAGTTCAGCTGAGGGCAGGGGGACCCCACAGAGACCCCAAAATCCTGGGCAGACACCTGAGCAGGGACTGAGTGCAGATGGGTGAGGAACATCCTGGCAGATGCCAGTGGAGTGAACGGGATTCCCCTGACCTTAATCTCCTTGGAATCTGAACTAGATTCAGTGTCCTGTCCCAAAATGGGGAGCACCATTCCTGGGTGATGTCAGACCATTGCTGTTCATCACCTTAATGCTGGTGCTGTTTCAGGACAGCTAATTCCAGCTGATTCTAACCAACCTGGATGGAGGGATGGATGGAGGGATGGTTTCTTTTTGAAGATGGACTTCTTTTTTCCCCTCTCCACTCTCTTTTTTTTCCCTCTCTACTCTCTTTTTTTCCCCCCTCCACTCTCTTTTTTTCCCCTCTCTACTCTCTTTTTTTCCCCCCTCCACTCTCTTTTTTTCCCTCCTCTACTCTCTTTTTTTCCCCCCTCCACTCTCTTTTTTTCCCCCCTCCACTCTCTTTTTTTCCCCCCTCCACTCTCTTTTT
>JANRMJ010000059.1:1627075-1642610 GCA_025584955.1 Alethe diademata
TGGGCATCGGGCACAGCTTGGCCTCGATGATCCCACAGGGAATTTCCAGCCTCAGCCATCCTGTGGTTCTCCTGAGCCAACTCCTGCCCTCTGTTGATTTTCTCCACCGTTTCCTGCTCGTACACACAGAATTTTGCCAGACACCCATGACGGCGTTCCCAGACATCCCTTTGTCCCCTGGATAAGTCACAGTCGGGATTTTCTCCTTTTCTTGTTGTTTCTCACCACTGCTGTGAGCAGTCCTGGGCTGTTTGTGCTGCCTGACATAGAAGATTTGGGGGTTTAGCTCTCAGGAGGGCTGGCACTGTGCAGGAAACCACAATCTGGCACCAAGTGATAAAATCCTGTGTGTAAACCTCATACCTTGCTGGCTCCTAGGATTTACTGCCTAGCAAATCATGTTTGCATTCTTCTTTTTAATGGGAAAATGGAGGCTCACAATAGATTTTTGTGTTAATTCATGAATCACGCAACCTCAAAAGAATCCATAACCTCTCCTGGCAGCTGCTGTTTGGAAAGGCAGCCAGGACTGAGTTATTCCCATGTTCTGCAGGACAGGGACTGGGTGTTGGAGAGCCTGTTTAAATGGCAGGGCAGAGCAAAAGGGCCAACAAAAGCCCTGTCTGTTTATATAGGTTAAAAAAGCAATATGGAATGTTATAACCATCACAACCTGCCTTACTCTTGAGAAAGAATCTTGGACTGCCAGTTCAGCTGCCAGAGGAGTCTGTGGCTCTGGGGAATCAGATCACCCAAGCAAATTGCAGCTGCTCCTGGACAGTAGCATTTCTAAGGATATCATTCAACACTTCAGCATGAAAAGTGGAGTCAGATTATCTGGGGAGATACCTTGGCTGAGCTGTCAGCAAATGCTGCATGTGCATGGCCCTGCTCAAGCACATCAGTCTGTTTTTGATCGTGGCAGCTCGTGCTCTGCTGTGAAATAATGTTTAAAGCCTGGAAAAAAAACCTCGGGAGCATAAATGTACTTCCCCTTTTGAAGTGCAGTCCGAGCTTTGTTTGATTTCAGTGCTGAGGGATTTCTGTTCTGTGTTTCTTTGAAGGGGCCATTAAAATCCCAACTGTGTCCTGGTCTCCAGAGGATTTGAACACGACTGCCATGGCAGAATTTGGGAGTTACATTCAGAAAGGTACTGAACTCTCAGTCTTGGCAATCTCTGCTGCTCTATTTCATTTTCATAAACAGATTAAAGAGAGCATGTATCACTCCTGAATATAAGGGAACAGATTTTTATATTTTCCTGAAGAAAGGCCTGTCAGAAATGTCCACGTGTGTCCCCTCTGCAACAGCAGTTTGGGGACTGTATCAATGCCTCCAAAAAGTTGAAAAGATTTTTTGCAATGATGGTGTTTGGTCCTTGAGATGGGTAAATGCCATAAAAAACTAAAAAGGATGACTGCTGCTTCTTCAACCTCATTTTTTGGCAATTCCTTCATTGCTCCCTGCAAAAGAGCTGCAGCAGTGCTGAACAAGGATTCTGCTTTTATTTAGGAGAATTTCAAATCCCAAGTGAGGGGGATTGGAGAAGTGTGAGAACTTCTATCCTCTGCTGTGGCCAATCTTATGTACAGTTCCCCCCTGATGCTATCTAGTCAACAACTCTCTGGAATAATGCTAACACTGGCCATTATTGTTAATTTTTTTCTTTTCCATGTGTCTTTAATTATTTTATTTTTTTCCTTAACAGTCTTCCCAGCTGTATTTTCTTCAGAGTTCATCCAACATGAAATTGTTGGGGAATACAGCCACCTGTTCACAGTGCAGGGCTCTGCCCCTGGCCTGCTGCCCTACATGCTGCTGGCACACATGGATGTGGTGCCTGCTCCCCCCCAGGGCTGGGATTTCCCTCCTTTCTCAGCTGCAGAGCACGAAGGTTTCATCTACGGAAGAGGAACTCTGGATAACAAAAACTCTGCCGTTGTACGTGAGCTTGGTGATGTCCTTCCACAGGGATGGAGCCTGGGAAGGCAAGGGCAGCAATCCATCCTGGAATTCTGTGCTGGCTCTCACCCCTTCTTGCTGTGATGAGGAATTCCTCGTTTGGATAAATTCCAAGTCCTGCAGTTTTCTCCCAACTTTTCCTAAAGATGGAGAGGAGTGAGCGCTGGTACTGAGGGTTGAAACTCGTGAGCAGTCAGGAGAGTCATGCTCACAGATGGAGATGTGTTTGGTTAAATGCCAGTTTAAAGTTTCATGGCACAGGTGGTCAGAGAATCCGTGGCTGCCCCATCCCTGGGACCCTCCAAGGCCAGATTGGATCAACCTGGGAAAGTGCAAGTTTCCCTGCCTGTGGCACTGGATGAGCTTTAAGGTCCCTTCCAACCCAAACCATTCCATCATTCCCTGTCAAATGCTGTGTTTGAAACCAAGGATAGACATTTTCCTTTTCCCCAAGTGTCACAGGAGCACTCCAAGCCAAAATCAGCTCTTTGAAAAGGCTTGAATTTCAAATTAAACACTGTTTATTTAATAGGATAGACAAACAGCTCTGCATCTTTTATCCAGGCTGTGACAGGACAAAGAGCTGCTGTACTAAACACATTTGGGAGGAATGGATTCAGAAAAAATTGATCTGGGAAAGATTTCTCATTGGGAAAAGGTTAATGGAAAAATTAATAAGGAAAATGTCCCTTAGTGACTTTGATGATGACTTTCATGGCAGTTCTGTATTTAAATTTGAGCAGATGTTTAGTGTCACACAGGCTACACTCCTAGAAAGTTTCAGGATGCTTAATGATCAATTTCAAAGCCTTGAAACTTGAAAGTTTAGGTTAGTGTTTCATTCTAGTGTGAACTGCACAAGTAACTCCACAAATGGCCAAAAAAGCCCCAAACAAACTAGCAATTTCAGTGAACATGGCAAAAAATGGGTGCTGACAATATAGAGGTGATGAGTGAAAAATCGAGTAATTTATAATGAAAAAGAGAGAATAATAGAACAAATGTGTTGTTTTATATATATATATTGCCACAGCAAATGGCAGATTTGATTTCTCATTCTTCAGATTAAGTTTCTTGTTCCGTTTCTGTTATTTTGGCACTTCTTGTACCAAACATTCTGCTCCCCAAAGCCCCTGGATTTGGCAGCCTGGGTGTGTGCCAGGCACTGGAAGGGAGCAGTGAATTCTTGGAGAATTCTGCCTCTGGGGCTCCCTGGGCACTTTGTCCCTGGAGCAGCTGCTCTGGATTTCATGTCCCCACGCTGCCACTGTCCCCTGCCAGAGCCTGGTGATCAAAACCACTGCAGTGTGCTCTCCAGGGAATGGAGCAAGGACAGCTGTAGGAGCCAAAGCTGGGCTGTGAGCAGCACCAGGGCTGTGAGAGCATCACAGTTCTGTGCCATCACTGCATTGCTGCATTTGTTCTCCTCATCACCACACAGGGATGGTCCAGCACGTTCTGCTTTTCCCTCAGGGCATCCTGCAAGCTCTGGAATTTCTGCTCAGGAGGAATTACCGACCCCGCCGCTCCTTCTACGTTGGCATTGGCCACGATGAGGAGGTATTTTCTTCCCTTCCCTTGGAACCACAGCCTGTTTGCATTGTTCCTCTGGGTAACAAGGCTTACTTTTGAAACATTGCTTAGCTGGAAGGACTTTCCTGTTTTTCTTGGTTCTGTGGGGAGATACTGTGTCAGGCCCCAGGTCACAGTTATGGATTGATTGTTTGGCTTGGAGTGACATTCACAAAGGGTTTGGTGTGATGAGCAAAGAGTAAAGAACACCAGAGGGTGTCACTTCAAATTCTTTTCTGCAAGGAAAGTGCAGCAGGAATCCCATTTTGGAGACAGGAAAAGCTGGGTTGAGATTCACCTGCTTGTGCCAAATGTTCAGGAAGAACTGGCAAAAAATGTTCCAGTGGTACAGAGAGACAGGAGAGGTGGGTTTGGTTATGCACTGTCAAAATAGACAAAGAATTATTAATAGTTGAAATGAACAGGTCTGCAATTGCTAATCTGTGTTTACAGCTCTGAGATATCAAAATGAAAGCAGCAGTCAGTGACTCATCAATGAGAGCACTCCTCATCATGGATATAAATTCATCTGCTATCAGGCCATTAACAATCTCCAATTAATTTTCCTGGAAGAGTCTTTGATGGTTGCTCTGGAGCTGTTCCCCAGGGAATTTCATGCATTCTTTGTGCTGTAGCCAACAGCAAGGTGATTTCCAGTTTTCCTCCCAATGTTCTGGCTGGATCTGGTCACTTCCTCTGCCTGGGTTCCACAGGTGTCTGGTCTGAAGGGAGCAAAGAAAATTGCAGCTCTGCTGGAAGCCCGGGGAGTGAAACTCTCCTTCCTGCTGGATGAGGGCAGCGCCGTGCTGGATGGCATCATTGCAGGGGTGAAGAAGCCAGTGGCTATGTAAGAGTGACCCCCATGATTCATTTGCAGCCATTAATTAGTGATAAATGCCATTGTTGATGAGAGTAGAGAATGTTTCCAAGACGTGTGGCAGTGTTGGTGCTGCTGGAGCTGCAGCAGTGGCACAAAGTGCAAGGCAGGACCTTCAGCCTGTGCCTGCTGACAGAGACACAGTGTTCACTGAGCACTTCAATCCTGTGCTGCTCACTGGAGAGGCAGCCCAGACACCAGTCCTGCAGAGATCTAAACACCGTGTTAATGATTTGTTGTTGCTGCTTGAGTGGTTTTTATCACACTAAAACTATGCAGAGTAGTTATTTTTATCTGCAGTCTGTGCGTGCGTGTTTGGAATTGCATTAGTCATTTATTTGTTAATTAATTGATTAATTTATCATTGTGACAGGATTGCTGTAACAGAAAAAGGTTCAATGACACTGAACTTCACTGTGGAAAAAGAGCCAGGACATTCATCCTTTCCTCCTAAGGAGACAAGTATTGGCATTCTGGCAGCAGCCATGTCCAGGTGAGAGCTTCTTTGTCACCCAATGCTAAAAACAGTCAAAAAAACTCCTAAATCACTGATATGTGACTTTTTAAATATTTGTGTTTAAGGTAATTTTCAAATTGCTGTTCTATATTTGAAATTGCAGTTTTTAGCTCACTTTGAAGGGCAGAAATGCAGCTCCCAGCCAAGGAACAATTGCCAGGTCTTTGCACTTCAGCTGTTCCAAGTGTCAGCCAATTCTTTAAAAGCAAGACAAATGCTGTCTGCCCTAATTTACTCTGTAGCAACAGAGATTCCTTTGTTTGGGTGGCAGGATTTCTCTGGAATTTGTTCCTGCACATCCCCGCTGCTTTACCTGGGAATTCTCCAAGCCAATGAACATGGAATAGAATCATGATGGGACTGCAGAAATCATCTCTCTACATCTCTGTGTAGATATCAAATTGGCTAAGAAATGCATATTTTAGAAAAACTGAGGATGTCCAGACATGGTGGGATTTGTGTGCTATTTTTCTGGATTTCCATGTATTTATAGGAGCCAGGCTTTGAGATTTTTTTTTTCAGCTGTTTCTCAAAGAAATCTTTACACGTGACTGGAATGCCCAGAAATCTGAGCTTGCACATTTACTTACCAGGAGAGCAGAGCGTGATTGCATCTCCAAGAACAGGGATACAAATCAAATTCCTGACATCCTTCTGGAGCAATAACAACCAGAAAGCGGTGAAGTTGTTTTTTTACCTTTTCAGTGTTGATTTGTTTTGTAGGCTGGAGCAGAATCCCTTGCGCAACCTGTTTGGCCACGGACCAGAGCTCATGACCATGGAGCACCTCGCAGCAGAGGTGAGGGAAGCAGCATTTCACTCCCAAATCTCCATAAGAGTAATAACCCAGTGAAGAATTTAGAGCACAGTTATGTAGAAAAAATAGAAAAAGCTAGTTTTTGTCCCAGTTTATTGTTTCTGCTGGAATTGTTTCGTCCATATTCAAGTGACTGCACCGCGCCCTTGACAAATGAAAATTTTCTGATTTGTGGTTTTGTTTCTTCCATTTAGTTCAAGTTTCCTCTCAACATCATCATGAGCAATTTGTGGCTGTTCTCACCTATTGTCAGCAGGTAAGAAAAGAGATCCTTGATCAACATCCCCAGCTTCTCACCCTTAAGAGATGGAGCCATTTCTAATCTTCCAGGAAATCAGTTATTTTATAGTTTAGATAATTCAGTGGTTTCCTGTTAATAATCACTTGGTTAATTGACTAAGCCATCATTCAGCTTATTGCCTGTGGAATTATGGTGCTTATTTTTAAGCAATGTCCAACTTACTTGAAAAATTTTGTTGGTTTGTTTCTATTTTCGTAGAGTCCTGGCCTTGAAACCTTCCACCAATGCCTTGATCCGAACGACCACTGCAGTCACCCTGTTTAATGCAGGAATCAAGGTACTTTCATTCCTCTGGGTTTTTCTCATTGTAATTATGATGAGACAGTTAGGACATTTGATTTCCAGCTGTTTATTAGTGTGGGCCCTGTGTGGTGCCACAGTCTCATTCTTACCTCAGGTGTGGCTTGGATTTGGCTGCAGTTAAAAATCCCTTCCTTTCAGAAGTATCTGATCTTTGTCCACCACTGTTAAAATTGTTAATATTTTAGGGCAGACAAGAAAATGTGATTTCTGCATGTTCCTGCAAAGTACCAAAGGCAATATTTGAAACTGTCACAGTCACAAACACTTCCCTGGCCCAGACATTTGTAGCACAGCTCTGGGGTTTGCCTGAAGTGGCTTCAGTGTGCACCTTGGACTGAGAGATAACAGCCAGATCCTGCTCTGATAAGGAAGAGGAGCTGTCCAAAAATACTGGAGCCCTGGAAAACAGAGTTTGTGTTTGGTGTGTCCCTGAAAAAATCTGTGACTGAAAAGCATCACTGAACAGGAAGAGATGCAGTGGCTGAACAGTGACACGGAGTGGCCAGGGGGGAAGTGACACCCTGGTTCCTTGGGGTTTTTTTCTAAAGATTGCACATGGTTTTGTTTAACAAAGTTGTAAATATTCAGTCTGTAGATAAGAAGAGTTATGTTCAAGAAAAACCACTCGTTAACCAACTTAGATTTACCCAAATATGAACCATGTAATGTGCCAATGAGGTAAAAATATCACTTAAAAATCCAGAGTTTCAGAATTTCTCAGTATAAATTTTCTGAAGGGAGAGGTAAAAACTTCTATATAACTAACAGCTAACTTCATTTTTGTTGATTTAATGAATATTTCTTTGTGTATTTATCTGCATGTTAGATAAGATTTGCAGTGTTTTAACACAGAAAGAGACATCACACTTGGTGGAAGCAGCGGAGCATCTGAGGCCTGCAGTTGTTTGTGCAGTTCTGAGTTTGCAGCTGGCATTTTAATCTGGTTTTCATTTCCTTTTCAACTTTGGCCCTTCCTTTTTTCCAGGTGAATGTCATCCCTTCCTCTGCCAGGGCCACGGTGAACCTGAGGATCCACTCAGCTGAGACAGCTGCTGAGGTAGATGGGATCTGATGGGATCTGATGGGATCTCTTGATGGGATCTCTTGATGGGATCTCCTGATGGGATCTGATGGGATCTCCTGATGGGATCTGATGGGATCTCCTGATGGGATCTCCTGATGGGATCTGATGATATCTCCTGATGGGATCTCCTGATGAGATCTCCTGGTGGGATCTGATGGGATCTCCTGATGGGATCTCCTGATGGGATTTCCTGATGAGATCTCAGCTTCTGTGCCAAAGAGCACAAAGTGCTCAAGAGTGGCTCATCTGTGCTGGGGGATGAGAGTCTCAGGGTTTGTCCCTGGGAGATTTGGGAGTCCTGCACACTTCAGCAGGGCTGACAGGCCTGTCCAGCCCAGGGCAGCTGGGAAATGTTGCCAGTACAAAACATCTTCCCTGCCCAAGCCTCTGCTGGAAGTTTCTCTCTCTGGAAGCTTTTTCTGGATTACTTGGATGCCAGAATTTCCAAGAGCAGCAGGCTGAGCAGCTGCCTTTCAGGGCTGAAGCAGTTCAGGAGTACCTTGAGACAGTGATGTGTCTCTGGTTTAAAAATTCAGCTGAAGTATGAGCCACGCACTCAGCAGAGGAAGAGAGACTGGCACTCAGTCTGTGTGTGCAGCCACAATGCCAGGTCACAGACAGATGTTTTCTGGAAAGCTGAACATCTGCTTTCTCATTTCTTGTGTCCTTTTGTGTGTGTGTTTCACCCCCAGGTGCTGGAGGCTGTCAGGAGCACCATTGCTGATGACAGAGTGAAGATTGATGTGGTGGAGGCCTTTGACCCCCTGCCCATCAGCCCTTGGGATGAGCAGACATTTGCAATCCATATTTTTCAAAGAACCATCCTGGACATTTTCCCAGATGTTGACAGTGTAGTCCCAGGTGACAGCAGGCACATGATGATTATTGTTTCCTCTTCTGCTTTTCCCTTGTTTCCATTTGCTGGGTACTCCTCCACCCCAGCTGTTAACTACTGGAAACAGCTGTTTTTTCCTCTTTTTATTCCGTTCCCTCTTTATGCTTTAAAAGTTTTCGTGTTGTTTTTTAGTAGTGGAAGTAGAAAAGCAAACAGGAAGCTGACAGAAACAATGAGCCTTGAATTGGGCTCTCTGCACATACAAAGGAATCTCTTCAGGGAAGAAAGGAATTGTGAGGGAGAGGAGGAGGTCTTCTTGCTTTAGTTCTTTTGTTGTTTTCATAGCTGGAAAAGCATTCCTGCTTTTCTGTATTGTTCCTTATGATCCCAGCCCCTTCCCTTTCTTGCAGCTCCTTCCTAGCTCTGTAGTAGTGGATTGAAGTTTGAAGTTTAAGTTTTTGGGGAGGCTGTTCTTAGGTTAAGTTGTGTGTCCACTCCTGCTCCTGAAGGAGAGAATGTTCAGGATGTACCAATCAATGTTTCCAGTGATGCTTTTGCTGCAGGCACTGCAGCACTGTTCCCATTTGCTTTTCCTCTCTCCTGGGGGAAGGTGGGTCACTTTTTAAAGCCCAGTTGTTCCTCTCCTGCAGAACAACCCTGGGGTTTGTTTTGCAGGCACGTGCATCGGAAACACGGACAGCAGGCACTTCACCAACCTCACCAGGGCCATTTACAGGTTCAGCCCTGTGCTGCTGAGGCAGGAGGATCTGCCCAGGTACTGAGCTCTGCCTGGGGCTGGGCCCAGGGAAAGGGGACATCCATGAGCAGTGGGGAGAAGGAGACCCAGCCTTGTGCTCCTGGGCCTCACACACCAGGTCACCCATTTCCTGCAGGTTTGGGTGCTGGCATGGTGCTGACTGTGTCAGCCCTGGCTCTTTGTTCCCTCCAGTGCAGGCAGGACCCACTGAGCTGTTTGATTCAGTGCTGCTGAGTGCATCCTTTGTGGGAGAGCTGTTCTGGTGCTTGGCCTTGTCCTGCAGATTTATCCACATATTTCCACACTTGCCACTCTGAATTGATTTGAAATTTCCTGCAGTTATGTGATAACAGCGTCATCATGCAAGGGATTGTTTGCTTATTTAGATTTCTCATTTTATCAGGGTGCAGGTGATGCAGCAGTTGAGTGTTTTGGCTGTACAGAAATGACAGAAATGGGCCATTAGGATTTTTTCCAGATTAGATTTTTAGATTTTTTTCTAGGCTTAGCTGTTGGGCTCTGAGCCTTTGAATCAGTGCATCTGGGTTGGTTCCAGTGCAGTTTTTGGTCTATATTGCTGTGTTTTCTGCTTTATGAAGTCAACTGCCAAGCAGGGTTCTGGGTGTGTGCAGTTGGGTCAGAAATTCCCCCTGGACTAAAAATTGTCCTTTTTCTTTCAGGATCCATGGGTTGAATGAGAGAATCTCCATTGAGAATTATGAGAAACAGGTGGAGTTCCTGTTTCAGCTGATCAAGAACTGTGACATTGAGACCCTTCCAGAGCCCCACTCCAACTCCCACGAGCTCTGAGACTTCTGGGCAGAGCAGCTGCACTGGGCTCTGGGACAGAGGGGCTGAAGGTGCACTTGTGTCTTGTGTGTTGAATTTGGGTTTATTTTTATATTGTGGTTTACACAGAGATGGGAAAAGTGCTGGCTGTGTGACAGGAACCTGGCAAAACCCAACAAATAACTCTGATTTCTGTTCCCTGTGCTCTGATGTGCAGCCATTAATCTGACACAAATTTTTTTCAGCACTTTAAGCCTCTGCAATTGGTAATCACTAAAAGTCTAAGCTATAATCAGCAGTCATTCACCACTAGAAGGTGAATTATCCTGTGTGCTCTTGGCAAACTCAGTTTCTCTGGTGAATGGATCTTGCTCAGGTGAGGGTGTGGGATGTGGTGAAAGGTTCCTGTCACTGGCACAGCCACCCTGAGAGGTTCTTGCACTGCTGCTGGGCATGGGCTGCTCCCCTGGGGTCTCTCCAGGGGGTTCTCTATGGGGATTCTCTCCTGGGATCTCTCCCACCAGCATCCATGGTACTCTGAGCCAGTGTCAGTGTTCACTCCCATGCTGCACTCATTTCTGACTCTGTTTTCAGTTACTCCAGAATTTCTGTGTTGTTGTAACTGAGGAGGTGCTGTTAACTTTCCTTCCCATCATTTAATGATTATTTTTTTCCCTCCCTGACTCGTGGTGTGGCTCAAGGTGTGTTGTGCAACTGGGTGCCAGAATAAGGGATTGCAGCTTGAAATAAGGGATGAAATCCCTGCTGTCTGCTCCTCTCTTTTCTCACTGAGTCAGTTCATGCTTCTCCTTTGGTCTTCTGAGAGCTTGATTGTGAAAAATGTGCAGCCCTTCAGTTTCTTTTCTTCTTCTTTTCAGTTCAGAGGGATCAGAGGTTTGTTCCTTCACTGCCAGTGCAGCCATTTGCACTGTCCTGCTCAGTTTTTTGGGAATCCTGGGGTAGGCAGGCCATGGATGTTGACTCTGCTTCATCTTGCACTTCTTGCCTACTTCTGACAGCACTAAAGGGTTCAGCATTCTTTTGGCCTTGGCAGTTGGGGTTACCAGTATTAATTAGACAAGTGATTTATTAAGTCAGTTAATTAAATTAATTCTATCAATAAATAGTTAACAAAGTGATGTAAGCCAAAGAAAAGCCTGAAAGCTGCTGTGTGACAGGGGCAGTGGCTGTGCTGCAGGGACCAGTGCAGCTCCTCCTGCTGCACAGATGTTTTTTCAGAACTTAAATTATGCACTAAAATGGGTGGATGTTCTGCTCTAAATTCATACTGTGAAATGTGCTGGAATGTACAGGAAATACTCTGAAATACATCCTGAAAAACACTGATGGAACTGTGATTCCAATTCTTTCCGTTCACCTCTCTTATTTATTTGATCTTATCACTGTGGCCAGAGGGCTCCAACTGTGTCACCTACTGAATAACTGAAACAAAACTGACAGTTTCATCTAATAAAATGAGGAATGGGAATTCTTTTCTGATGATTATTTAGTCTTTTTATGTAGCTGTGTAATTGCAGTGAAGTCATTTCCACACCTGAGCAATCCATAAAGTTTCCATCAAAACAAACCCACCTATTTTCCAGCCAGCTTTAATCTTTGCTCCCTTTCCTGCACAAAATCAGCTCACCCTGGCCAGGCATTGTTGGGCAGTAAATAGTTTGCATCTTTTCTGCTTTGCTGCACTCTGGGATTTGTTCAGCCACGTGCCTGTGGCTCTTTTGTGGAGGTGTCACTGCTCCTGTGAGCTCCTGTGTGCAGGCACAGCAAAAGTGATGTGTCAGGGCACAGCACTGAATGGAGCACAGCCCTGGCACTGGGAGGTGCACAGGAGGGGTTGTTGTTGTTTTTTCTCTGGCAAATCTCTGTACAAGTGAATTTAAAGCCTTTGCTTTGGCTGTGGCTGTGTGGGGTCAATATGGTTTAACAGCTGATGGTTGTGCTGCCAGTCAGAGGGACTGGAAAAATGGGAAAACAGGGAGAAAATGGAAAAAAATCTCATGAGGGAGCACAGGTTGTGAAAATCCTCACGCTCTTGTGGTGTGGGAGGAGTGGAGGGAGCAAATGTGTCCTAAAGACATAAAGCATCCTTTCTCTTCTGTAATCTTCCCCCAGCCAAAACCCCCTCACCTCTGCTCTGGTGAGGATTGTTTTGTGAAAGGAAGATTCATTTTGCTGCTGCAGGAGAAGTGGAGGGTGCTGGGAAGGCAGGGCTGTGCTGGCAGCTCCTGTGTGAATGTGTGCCATGAGATTTGGCTGGGGCAGCTCCTTGCAGGGCTCATTCAGTGCTGCTCACCAGCCAGGCCTGGGATCTTGCAGTGCTGGGGACGTGCTCAGCAGAGCTTTGCTGCAGCCTCATAAAGTGCTTTAAACAGCCCCAGTCCTGCAGGATCCCCTGGGGAAACAGCACATGCCCATCTTTGCCCATTTCCCCAGGCACTTCTGGTGATTATCTGTGCTTTTTCCATGGGGCAGCTTTGCCTTTGTGTTCTCCAACCTCTATTTTATCACATTTGGTGGCTGTGTGACAGTTCCAGGAGTCACTCAGCGTTTGGTGTCACCTCCTGACAGAGCAGCTCTCTTCCCTCCCCATTTCACTGTCCCAGCAGATGTTTCTGGAAATGCCACTTTTCCTAAGGGCCGTGTGAAATTCACATAAATAATAAGAATAATAAGAATAATATGAATGATGCTTTTTCTGTCAAGATCACCTCCAGCCTTGCTTTGTGTGAGCAGTTACTGGAGAGTGCCAAGCACATGCTGAAAACAGATGAATGACTCTGGGAGCTATTCTTTCTGTGTTGTAGTGAGTCACCGTGCCTGGAGCAGGGAGAGCAATTACCTCTGACTCAGAGAAGGAAGGAAGAGCCTGATTTTCTGCTCTGAATCCAGGTAACTCAGTCACACTGACACATATGATCTGAGCACTGTGCCAGCCCAGTTCCAAGGTGTTCCATCCACAGCAGCTTCCCTCTCCCCCTGCTTTCCCCAAATCTACAGCGTTGATGTTCTTGGGCCAGCCCTGACTCAGAGTGAGGGCTGTGCAGTTGTGCTGCTTTGGGCCAGCTGAGCTGGGCCTGCTGCACCCTGCAGAAAAGGTCACATCCCACACCTGCATTTTCTAAAGAAAGCTCTGTTGCTGGGCTCTCTTTGACAGAACTCGGTTTATTTTCAGCTCCAAGTGAAAATCCATGGGGAGTTCAGGCTCAGAGCTGGAGGAACAAGGTGTTTACAGAGTCATTTCCTCCAGCTTTGCATTTGACACTTGGATTCTTGGCTCCTCTTTTGCTGTTTTGTTTGATGTTCCATGGAGCTGCTGAAATCCATTTTCTCCAGCAGGTGCTGTGAAAATTTCCCTGTGTCAGTGCTGTGGAGTGAGACATCCCCTGAGAGCCTGGAGGCTGCTCAGGCACAGCCTGTGGTGCCCTTTGCTGCTGGAGAGGAGAATTCCTCCCCTGCAGCTCAGCCTGTGGCCCTGAGCCCTCTGCTCTTCAGTGCTCTCCACGCTCCTGCTTGAACCCTGCACGAATTCTTGCCAAGCTCTTCAGTCCTTGCTGGTGCTCTGGGACTTTTACAGAATTTTCATGCCTTCAGTGCTGCCCAGGGGATGGTTTTCCTGGCTGAGCAGCTCAGGGAGGGCTGTGAGACCCTGGAGCAGGGGCCTGGCTCAGCTCTCTGCTCACACAGCAGCGGGAGGCAGAGATGGAGGGCTGGGCTGCTGGGGAAGGGAGGGTCCCCATCCCTGCAGATCCCTCTGCTGATTGCAGGGCTGAGCTCAGAGCTGGGGGGGGGGCCCAGAGGAAGCTGCAGTCACTTCTCAGCAGGAAGGAAAATGACCACATGGCAGGGTGGTTAGAGCAGGGGGCAGGGGACAAAGGGAAAGTGCTCTTTGGCACTCGGGGGTTGCTCTGGGTTGGTCACAGGGCAGACCTGGGGGTTTTACAAGCAAAGTTCAAATCATGCAGCTTTTCCCAGGGTGCTTTTTGTGCCTCTTAATTCATGTTTTTAACCCAGCACAATGGTGTGGGTTACTGCAGCCCTGTAAATACTCAGACCTCTTGAACACTGTGCCTGCCCTTGCACTACAGAGATGATCCCCTGGGTCAGATGTTCTGGATCTGATGTCCTTCCACTTGCATTTTTAAATGTTGGTACTGCAGGACTGCCTCGTTGTATGTACACATGTTAATCTAAAATCCTCTTTGGCATTTTGGGAAGTCAGAGAGTCTTCATGGAGCAGGAAATAGGGGGGATTTAAGAAATTATTGTGTATGTTTTATCATCAGGCTCTGGTCTGTCCAGCCTTGTGGTATCAGTGTTTTCTTCAGCTTAGTTCTGACTAGAACTGAATTCCCTCACAGCCTGTAACTGGAACAAAGCTGACATGTGAGGCACATCCCCAGTGGCTCCATGACAGGTGTCCCTGTCCCTGCTGTCCCACCGGATCTGCTGACCTTGTGGAGCACAGGAAAAGCAGCCCCAGGTGCTCTCCCGTGGCCAGGAGCACAGGGAGGGACCTGCCAGGGGCTGCCCTGTGTTTGTCACAGCACGTGGGGGACACAGGAACGCAGCTGGGACTTTGGAAAAAAGGATGGAGATGGGTTTGTTTGCTTCCAGGCTGGCAAACAGAACTTCCTGGATGTGCATTTCTCCCCCAGCTGCTGCCTGCCCTCGTGAGCTGCTTGTGCCCTGCAGTGACACCTGGAGGGACAGGTCCTGCTCCATAACCTGCTCAGGTTTGTTTTCCTGCTGCCATTTCTTCTTGCAAGGAATTAAGAGCCCATTTCCTTCAGGATCCTTGCTGAGAGCAGTGGGGCTCCATTCAGAGCTGTGACAGGCAGTGGTGGGGCCAGGACAGGAGCAAAGGCACTCTCAGGGCACTCACACTTTATAGCAGCATTTTTGGGGTGACTTTGGCCAATCCCTTTTATCCTGCTGGGCTCTGCTGTGAAAGGGCCCTGAAGCCATTCCTGAGTGCTGGCCCAGAGCTGGGCACTTCAGTCCTGCCAGAATCACGTGGCTGCTGTAAAACACATGGGCACGACATTCCATGAGACATTCCATGAGACATTCCATGATCCAGCTCAGCTCAGGGCTCAGCTCCTTCCTTTCCAAACATTTTTGTTGCCTTTGCTACCTGCTCCCTGCAATTGGAAACCCAATTTCCTGCCCTTTCATCCTCTGCTTTTTTGATCTCAGCCTCGCTGGTGGGGGTGTTATCTATTTCTGTTTGCTTGTCTCAGGCAGCTTTTGTCCCCACACTTCCACTTCCTGAGCCTGCAGCTGGGGAGCAGTGAGGTCCCTTGTGGGTGCACGTGGTTTTTGGGGAGGTGAGGGAAGAATGGAGGCTCCATCTCGGGGGAGGGATGGATTTTCCGAGTCAGGAAGGAAAGATGAAGGTGGAAGCAGAGCTTTGCAGCCAGGTTTGTTTGGACAAAGAGAATGGAGGCAGGGTTTGGAGCTCCAGTCCCAACTGTGGCTGTGGCTGGAGTTGAGATGTTTCCCTGCATGTGTCAGGTTTTCCATGAGGTTTCTTTGCTGGTGGAGGTCCTGAGGATGAGTGAAATGACCCCAAAGGTTCCTCATCCCTTGAAATCCCAGAATTCCAGGATAGTTTGGGTCAGAAGGGAGTTTAAATTCATTTGTTCTGCCATGGCAGGGACACCTTCCACTGTCCCAGGCTGCTCCAAGCCCCATCCAGC
>JANRMJ010000059.1:1745315-1764817 GCA_025584955.1 Alethe diademata
GAATTACACAGAATGGGCTTTAAAATCCCTTTTCCTCCTGTTTTCCGTCAGGTTAAACATTACAAGTCAGGTGTGATAATCAAAATCGTATTTGATAACAAAAGGGGGCCCCTTTTTCTCTGTGTCAGGATTAAAATATCCCCAAAAAGCTGCTTGGCTCATCTGTTGCCAACCTGAGTCTGCAGCCGTGAGTCCCATGGAAATCCTGATGTCATTGTTGTCCTTCATGGTTTGTTCCTGATCTTGGCTAATTCAGAAAGGCAGGGAAGGCCAGAAAACACTGAGGAGAAGCTGGAAAATGCAAAGAAAAAGGAATACTTCTTTCTCAGGACTGAAAAGCTGAAACAGTTTGTTCCTAACCCCCCAAATATTTGCTCAAACACCTTAATTTCGTCTCAAGCGGCTTAATTTTTGAGCCAGGGAGACAAAATTTATTGCAACATTTGTTTTGAGTTTAAAAAAAAAAAAAATGAGAGAGGATTGGAGTGGGATTAGGCAATGAAAACTCTGGAGCAGCTCTTATCATGAGGACATCCTTCAGCATTTCCTTCCAAGGAACTTCCTGCCTTAATAACCACGGCTTCTCCTTCACAAAAAACTGATTTTCCTGCCTGGATTGGGAACAACGGTGCAGGGAATGCCAGAGCCAGGGGGAAAACAAGAATTTATTGCAATCTGGGGTGCGCTTTCCTGATTTTTGCCTGATTTTTGTTAGTTACTAGAGATGGAATGGTTTGATTAGTACTTGGAAAGCTGCCAGGGGTTGGAATTTTTAAAGGGAGGTGTAGAATTCTGCATCTCTAGTTTGAATTCCTTGTTCAAATCCTTTATTTTGCACATGTAAGAGGCTTTTACCGGGCATTTCACCTGTGTGTGCTCTGGAAAAGGACTCAGTTCCCTGCTGTGCTTCCCACCACAGCAGGGTATGGAGTTTTGGACAGTAGGTTTGTGGATTTTTTGGGTTTTTTTGACACTAGGGACTTTCAAAAATTAATTAAAATTGATAAAATCCTAAAAGTACCGGTTCAGGTGAGTCACAGCCCCAGGAGCTGGAACAGCTTTTAGGAAAGGTTTATTAGGAATGGGATATTGCTGATGAAACTGTTGCTTGGTTTTATTTTGATAACAATTTAATTGGATATTTCATCAGCAGTGTCACACCTGCCACTACAATAAAAGGGATGGGACATCCATTCATTTATTCATTTATTTAATTGGATGAAGAGGGGGAAAATCCTGCTCAGATTTTGAGGTTTTCAGTGTGGACTTGGGCCCATGACCTCCAAAAGTCTCCTTCACCCAAGTGTGTTTTCCTGGAACAGCCACCAAGGCCGTGTGTCCACAGCAATATTGCACAAGAGCAGGAGGTGCTGGCTGCAGAATTCCTCCTGCTCACACTCCGTGGCCTTCCCAAAGTGCTGAAAATCCCTGGGAATGGCTTTGGGAAGTGGAGGCAGAGCAGCTCAGAGCTGCAGTCACAGCGAGCTCTGCTCTCCTGGAATTTCCTGGAATTGAAGCCTTGATTTGCTCACCTGCACCCTGAGCTTTGCCAGACCTGTTGCTGCCTTTATTTCCATTTTTATTTTGGGCCTAGAAGCTGTTTCTGTGTCTCCCTGAGTTTCCCCAGCCCCTTTTTGGGGCGGTGTGACCCTGTCCCTGCTGTCACCGTGCCAGCTCAGCCCTGCTGGGGATGGTTTTGCTGTGTGGCTGTGACATCCTTCCTTTCCTCTGTGCCTTTGTTCCTGTGTGGGGGCCTGACAAGGCTTTTTATTCAGCCCATCTGCAGAAGTCATCAGGCTGCAGATGCTTTACCAGAGGCTGCTGCAACAAATGGAGGTGAAAGATTATTGGAGATTATTTGGTGTTGAGTCAAAGCACAGGAAATCTGCCAGAAGACCTCGAAGGAGGGGGTTAGGACAGGCCTAACCCCCCTAATCCTGCCTTTACTGCTTTCCCAGGGCATACAGAGGGTGAATATTGGGATTTATTGTGCCACTTCCTAAACTCCCGTGTGCCAGCCCTGATTGCTGGGAAAAGCCAAACCTCCAGGCCTGAAATCCCAGGGATCACACCGAGGAGAAGTCCCTGGAGAAGAGACAAATCCCAAATGCTGGCTTTTCTGGATAAACTCTTGCCAAGCCAGGCTCAGGTTTGGTGGGAGCTGCAGCCCAGCCCTGGCAGCTCCTGCCCTGCTCCGAGGGTCACCCGTGGGCGTTGGAGGAGATCTCAAGACAATAATAGTGCTCTATTTTAGCTCCCTCCTCACAAAGCAGAGCTGCCCTCTGCCTCTAACAACTATTTTTTCCTCCTGCTCACATGGTGCAGGAGGGGAAAGGCTCTTCCCTCTCTGCCTCATTCCCTTTTTTCTCCACGGGCTCTTAGGAGGGAGAAGAAGCTTCCCAAAAGGATGTGTTTGTAATTATTGGTGTGTTCATCCTGGAGGAAAAGCAGTTGGGCTTAGGAGGGTTTTTGTGCTGGTGGAGAGGAGGAGAGTGGGGCCTTCTGAGGAAATTTAAAAAGCTGAAATGCTGTTTATTAACGTTTCACCCTCAGTCATGTAGGGTAGGAGTGGGACAGGGGGTTCTTGAGCCACTTCTCACCCCTGTTGGTGCCAAGGGAAAGGCTCAGGAAAGGCAGCAGCTCACTCCTGCCCCAGGTGCTGGAGAAGGAAAATCCTTTTCCCCACGTTTGGTGGTGCTCAGACAAAGAGAAGTGCTCAGCTCACCTGTGCTGCTTTTCATTTTACATCTTGTGTGACAGGTTTTTTTATATTCTGCTTTATTTCCTGGAGAAACAAGAGGTTTTTTATGTCTTCTTCTGCTGAGCAGCTTTGGTACTGAAGTTAAATGAGGTGAGAGTTAAATGAGACACAGCATTGTCTCCTAATACACACTGGACTTCCCTAGGTAACAACTCACTCCTGGGCTCTGAAGGGGCAAAATCCACCTGTGATCCCATTGCTTTGACCAAAGTTGTTTTCTGGCTTTCCCTCTGGATATAATATCCAGAAAAAACTCCATATTTGCCATTTCTTTGAGGTTTCCATGAGGTTGCACTGCAGGATCTCCATCATTCCCTGGAGATGAAGGCAGTGAATATTTAATAAAGAGGAATATTCATTCTGTTTAATGCAGTAAAACCCATCCATGAACAATTCAGAGTTCTGGCTGCTCCTGTTCTGTGACAGCCAGGGAATCAGTGAGGCCTCTCCAGCCTTTTGAACTTTCTTAGACAAGACTTTTCCAAGCTGGGGATGTGCCGTGTGTCCTTGGAGTGAGGGACAGAATCATGACACGCCTGAAGCTGCAAATGCCAGAAACATCAGGAGGAACTTGATCAAAATCACACTCCAGTACAGTCTGTAACTCTGCCCCTGGCAGAGGATCCCTCCAGCTGGAAAACTGCACGATTTGAGCAGCGTGAACTCTTAAATTTGGTCAGTGCTCCTCAGAACAATTTAGCTCATCTCTGGGAAAGGTGGTTTTTTTTTTTCCTGTTTGTTTTTTAGTATCTAGTATTTGCCATCATTTTGGCCACTCTGTGTGTGCTGTTTCACAGAACTTTGTGCTGCTCTGTGCATCTCCAGCTGGATTCCAGACCTGCTGTGTCCTGGGCAGCAGTGCATGGCTTGGAATTAACAGCAAGGTGGGACTTCCTAAAGGGAAGCAGCCTCATGAAATAACACCAGTTCAATTCTGGGATGAAAGCTGCGTGGATTTTTAGCAGGAGGGGTGGGGGGGAAAAAAAAAAAAAAAAAAAAAAAGCCTTTGCCACTGTGAAATCCTGTTGCTAATCTGATTTCCACGTTGCATCAGTCAGCTCCGTTTGGTGCAGTGCTCCCAGAGTGCTGGAGATAAACGCAGCGTGGGAATAATCACTCAGCCTCATTTCCCTGCTCTCCCTCAGCACATCTCACTGCTCCTGACAGCTCTGCTGGGTGGCAGAACCCAGTCCTCGTGCTCTCCACGCCACCACGTGTGGCTGCATCATCCCCGTGGCTAACGGGGCTCAGCCCTGCTGTTCCAAACCTGGGATTTTGGGGGGCAAATGGCAACACCAGGCGGTCCTGGAGGGGTTGGGAGGTGTTGGCCTGGTCCCTGAATCCTGTGTGGATCAGCTGGCACAGCACAGAGCAGTGTGGGAAGAGTCTGGAAGCACAGCCTCCAGTTTCTTCGAGTGCCGAGCAATTAATTTGGGCAAGCAGGGAGTTGTGTGTGTGCAGTAATTACCAGGGAAAGCACCTGGGGCCAGCCTAACCCGGGGGTGTGGGTGTCCTTCTCTTTGAGATCGTTCCATGTAATTGCAGCAGTTTACCTGCCTGGATCAATGTCACATCAGCCTGGGTGCCATGAGGCAGGCATTCTGCAGAAGGGCTGAAATGCCACGGGCTGTGCCCAAAAAGGTGCCAGCCCTGGGGCACCTCGTTTCCCCGGGAGCCCTGAGTGAACTGTCAGCTCCAATCCTGTCCCAGGGCTCCCTGAGTGCTCAGCCTCTCCCCTGGCCACAGTTCCCTTCCTTATATAGGGCTGGATAAGTGCTGGGCACTAATGAGATTGGAATAAAAGGCTTTGGGAGCAAAGATGAGCTGGCTGGATCTCAAACGGAGCCCTGTGCACACAGGGACTTCACCCAGCACCAGCCTGGCCCCTGCTCCCTCGGGCTGGGCTTCATGCCTTTGGTCTGGAGCTTGGGAATGGTGTTTGAATATCAAATTCACCCAGATGGAACCCCTGGAGCCCCTTTACTTAGGGGCAAAAATAAAGTGGGACATGTATATGCAGATGTTTTCAGTGTTATTCACTATCCCAGAGCATTTTTCCTCTGTTTTTATTTCACAGGGAGAAAAGCTGCATTAATTAAACAGTTCTGGACTAAGAGAATCTATAGGAAATGCTGAATTAATATTTTATCTGGTTTAATTCACACTGTATCTTATCCACAGTGATGAGTTTTCTGCTTAAAAATATTTGTGGAAATACTGTTTGGTGTAGTCAGATATGGTCAAGGTAAAACTTTATCTCTCTGCCTGGTCTGTCCTTGGTGAATTTATGCATCAACAAGTTTACAGCAGGAATCAACTGATATCAGATATCAGTCCTAGAAAGTCTCAGACTAAATCATTGACATGGGTAAGACATGGCAGGAATTAACAGCTGAGCAAAAGCAGTGTTTGAATTTTAATTTTAATTTAGTTCTGTGTTTACTCTCATTAAAAAAAACCAGAGGTGATAGCTGGAAAAGAAAGATTTGGAGGAGAGATTGGAGTGATCGAGAGGGCTGCTGGCAAAGAGGCAGGGATGGAAACCGAGGGAAAATTGAGTTGTTTTCGCTGGGGCATCTTCCTGGAGCTTTGCAGTTCCTCGTTGTGCTGTGGGAGCAGGGGAGGAGGAGGTGAGGGGGTGGCTTCATCCCTACCTGGCTCCACCTGAGCTGTGCCTCTCCAAGCAGCACAAGCCAGAGTGGGGGAACATGGAACAACTTGGAAACATTTTTTTTGGGGGTAGTGACTCACTGCAACTTACCCAAAGTGACCTGATTTAGTTAAATGAGGCTAAATATAACCCATGTGAAAAGTACTGACATGTGGGAGGAGACGCCAGAGCTGGCACTCAGCCCCTCAGTTCTGCAGGGAACATCTTTCACGACTGGTGACTAATAATTTTTTACTCTTGCTGGCTTTGGGAATAACAATCCCTGCTCCATTTTTTTTTTCCCCCCTCACCTTGCAGGGGCAGAGGAGGGAGATGCTCCGTGTTTAACCTGCCTTTGTGATTGCAGCTCTCTGCTATGGACAGTGCCATCACCCTGTGGCAGTTCCTCCTCCAGCTGCTGCAAGAGCCCCAGAACAAGAACATCATCTGCTGGACCTCCAACGACGGGGAATTCAAGCTGCTGCAGGCAGAGGAGGTGGCCAGGCTCTGGGGGATCCGCAAGAACAAGCCCAGCATGAACTATGATAAACTCAGCCGGGCGCTGCGCTACTACTACGTGAAGGTAGGGTGGAAATCCTGCTCCAGTGCTCATCCCTCTGGGCTAAGGAGCTTTGTTTCCTCCTGCCTTCCCTCCTCCAGGGGAGGGGTGCCTCTGCTGTGTCTCTGCCAGCTCGGAGGAAGCTGGGCTGCTTTGTTTAAAGGTGTTGGTTTGGTTTTTAATTCAGTTTATCGTCGCGCCGTTTCCTCCTCGCTGGTTTGTTTTGGGAGGTTCTGGTGGATTGGTGCAAAGTGTTGGCTCGGTGGTTTTGCTGATACAAATCTGCTTTTGGATCCTAATCCCCTTTCCAAAAATACACACCCTTGCAAGGGTTAAAATCCTCATCACTCCAGGTGAAGCACCAGGAGAGGATCATGATGGAGAGCATGAATATTGCACCACTTTTTGCAGCTTTCTCTTAATGTTTATTTCTTCCAAAAGAAACATTTTTCAGCCCGAAGTATTTTTATTTTCTCTGTGTGTTCCGAATTTCACTTTCAGTTTGACCACTGTTTTCAGCCCAGCAGAGTAAGAAGCTTTTGTTTATCCAACATCTTCGAGTCTCACCTTTGTTTCCCTTTATCCCACGACTGCTCGTGTGTGAGTGGAGCAGATAAAAATAACCCCCAGTTTCTGAGGAGCCTCAGCCTGGAGCAGGTGGGAGGTTGCCTGGTGTTCATTACTGGGTGGCACAAATCTGCCTCGGTACTGAGAGATCTCAGCAACAATCACAGAATGATAAATAAGGATAATCCCAAATCCTAAGTGTGTGTGGCATTTTACTGAGGAGCAGAACGAGTTTGACAGATGCTGTTCTGTGGTATTGAAATAACTGATTAGCCTGCATTCTGCTGACGAGTTCAGCTGCTTATTTTCCTTTATTATCATCTTATTAAGAATAAAGGTGGTTTGATTTGAAGTACAAGCTCTCAATTCTGCAGTCCTGGAGAAACCCTTTAGCAAGTTCTACTGTTAAATTACCCATAGTGTACCCAGCTCAGTGATCCTTGAGGGGGGTAATGGGCATTTTTTTGTTTAATTGGAGATGTTAAACACGATTTCTTGGCAGTTTTTAGGCTTTTTTTAGTATGTTTAATGTCAGGTTAAGCTCACCTGTTGCAGTGTTTTGTCTGCCAGAACTGGAACACGCAGGGTGTTTTTAAAACAGGAAAAAAAGAAACATTCTTTTTTTTTTTTTTTTTTTTTGGCTGAAAGATTACAGACTTTAATTCCTCTGCCTATTTTAGGCAGTGTTTGTAGGAAGAAAATTAAACTGAAGAAAGGTCTAAATATACTTTGTCTTCTTCCCCTTAGAATATCATTAAGAAGGTGAATGGGAAGAAGTTTGTGTACAAATTCGTGTCGTACCCTGAGATCCTGAACATGGATCCTCTCGTGGTGGGCAGGATCGAGGGGGACCCCGAGCTGCCCGGGTTTGGGGAGCTCACCAGCGCTCCCAAGGACGTGGAGAGCTGTGGCAAGGAGAAATCCCAGTCCTGTGCTAAGTCCTCCAGCCGCAACGATTACATCCACTCAGGCCTGTACTCCTCCTTCACCCTCAACTCCCTCAACTCCTCCAGCGTGAAGCTCTTCAGGTCCATCAAGATCGAGAACCCGGCCGAGAAGCTGGCGGAGAAGAAACCTCAGGACCCCACCCCCTCTGTCATCAAGTTTGTCACCGTGCCCTCCAAAAA
This sequence comes from Alethe diademata, assembly GCA_025584955.1. Classification (NCBI taxonomy): domain Eukaryota; kingdom Metazoa; phylum Chordata; class Aves; order Passeriformes; family Muscicapidae; genus Alethe; species Alethe diademata. The sequence goes on from JANRMJ010000059.1 coordinate 1,752,980, forward strand.
GCCCCCCAGTGCCCCCCTGGTCTCCAGCGCCCCGGCCGTGGCCGTCACTTCCACGGTGTCCGTCACGCCCGCCGCGTCCTCCTCGCTGGCCCTGGGCCCCGAGGAGGCCCTGCAGACCCTGGAGACGCTGGTGCTGCCCAAGCTGGGCGTCCCCGAGGCGCCCCCCGCGCCCCTGCCAGCCCGGAGCAGCGGCTTCGCCCCCACGCCCCCCCTGGGCTCGGCGTCCCCCGGCCTGCAGGTGCCCCCCACGCCGCCCTCGCCGCCGCTGAGCTCCAACCCCGACCTGGACATCGACACGGACATCGAGTCTGTGGCGTCCCAGCAGCTGGAGCAGGCCCAGAGCCTCCAGCAGCAGTCCCCAGAGCCCAAGGAGCAGCAGGATTCGGCTGTGCTGGAGAAGGAGTTTGCCAATCACCTCTCCAGGTCGAAAAAACCCAAGGGCTTGGAGTTGGCTCCCACTCTGGTGATCACAGGCAGCGATCCGAGTCCTCTGGGCATCCTGAGTCCTTCTCTCCCCACTGCTTCTCTTACTCCAGCACTTTTCTCTCAGGTGATCAAACTCCCTCAAATTCCCTTCCTGGTTTCTTTTTTTTTTTTTTTAATAACAATAGTGATGATGTTATGCTTGAAAACAGCAAGTGGAAAATGAATAGTTCATTGTATGCGGAGATTTGAAACTCAGGATGTTACTCCCTAGTTGGTTTTGGGTTTGTTTTTTTTCCAGTCAAACACAAGTTTGATTCACAGTTGGTGCTAATTCACCCCAAAGTGTGCCCAGGTGCTGGGCATGCACGTAGGGCTGGCATGTGGAGGCAAAACCCAAACCAGCTCCAGCAGGATCTTTGTAAACATTGCCGGGGGATACTGACTTATTCCTAAATCCTTCATCTGAGCCTGAAAATCCTTCAAAAACAGACCCACAGAGGTGTCTGCTCAGCTTTTTTTACTCTGTTAGCAGCATTTAGTTAAAGCCAAAGTCTTGTGAGTGAGCAGCAATAAGAGCAGCTGCTTAATTTGGTTGTTATCTTTGTGTGGGAAAGGAAAGCTTTCATGTCTCATGGAAAACTTGGAAGAGAAGAGAATCCAGCAGGGCTGTTAAATCATTCTGTATCTGTGTAATCTCTCCCCTGCAATAAATTGGAATTAGAGTGAAACCGTGGGGGAGCTGCTGGTTGAAAACTGAAATGGCTGAAGACGGGGGGGGAAAATAAACCAAAAATCCAAGTGGAATTGTTCTTTTGGCAGCCTGGGAAGTGCTTGGCTGGTGAACCTGGAATATTCAGGAGCTGGATGAAAACTCCTTTTGTTGCTGCTGGCATTGTCAGTGCCATCAAGAGCACTGGTTTTTTTTTTCCTTTTTAAGTCCACAATCCCACTTTTCCAGAGTGCAGGTGCTGGATTTGGAGGAGGAGCTGCTCTGCTGTGGCTTCCAGCAGGATTTGGGGGAGGAGAAAAATAAAAAAAAAAGGGTTGGATTGCTCAGGGAGGGGAGGGAAGGAGGAAGGAGGGGATGGGAGTTCCTGAAATCCAGGCAGCTGAGGGGATGTTGTGGCTGGAATTCCACAAGAAGGGTTGGAATTGTTGAGTCCATATTATATTATTGGCTTTTTGCAAATATTAAAATGAACCCTGTACATACGATGTTGCTGGATGAATTTAGTTGCTTTTAGTTCTGCTATTAACAAAACTTAGAAATAGTAGTGTGTGATAAATATTTTTTTTTCCCTTGGATTGTAACATGGTGAGGTAAAAAGCTTTTGTTCAGGTAACTAACTCAGAATGGTAAAAAAAAGGGATAATCAGGAAATTCTTCACATTCTTAGATTATGGTGACACACCAGAACCCCAGGGAAATAATTTATTGATCTTTCTGTTATCAGGGAGTAAATCATGTTGATTTACAGGTTGGGGGGGATGATTTTGAATAGTGCATGAAGGTCTGTGAATATTCAATATTCAGGTTGATGCATTTCAAGAAGTCTTTTCTGAGTTAGTGTGTGCTCTGGGCTCAGTGCTGTTTGCCTCTTACTGTCTTTCATTAAACCTTTTCAAATTTAGGAAAGTGAACCTGCTTTTTCACAGAATTCCACAGCTCTCACAGCATTTTTCCTGTTTATTTTTTGTTTCCAGACTCCCATCCTGCTGACTCCCAGCCCTCTGCTCTCCAGCATCCACTTCTGGAGCACCCTGAGCCCCGTGGCTCCTCTGAGCCCTGCCAGGTTACAAGGTGCCAACACCCTGTTCCAGGTGAGTGCCAGGGATTTCCTGGGATCAATTATCCCAAATATTTCCAGTGGAAATAAAACAGGAGCTGTTGTTCCCCACCCCCTCTGGTAGCTTTTGAAAGCATTAGTTTTTGTTTCTACCCAAAATTTCAGGATATTGTAAATGGAATATTTGAAATTAACTGCTTTAGAGAGAGATTCTTTTTTAGGTCTGTTCTACCTGTAAAAATTTCCTCCCTGTAATTTTTTTTCATTGGGATTTTCCTGAATTCTGAAGTTTTCCAGTCTATTGATTGTTCCAATCATTCCTGCTGAAAAATATTAATTAATCTCACAACTAATGAGGAGGAAGAGTGTGTGTTTGATCTCTGTGATGACGTGTGGCACAGTTTTTCATGATTTTTATGGAATAAATCATAAAATTCACCCCTTTGAGGGTGGGGAAGCCCTAGAGTTGCCCAGAGAAGCTGTGGCTGCCCCTGGATCCCTGGAAGTGTCCAAGGCTGGGGTTTTTTTTTACTATATTGGAAAAAATCCACTATATTTCAGAAAAAAACCTCTTCTTTAGTTATAATTCTCATGTTTTTTCCTCACACTTCCACTCTGGCATTGGAATTACCACATTTGCTGCCTGAATTTGCTGAGGCAAAGGGTAGAATTTAACCAATTGAATCAATTTTTATTTCATTTCATTGCAATTCAAGAATTTAATTAAATCATCTGGGTTGGGATCTGTCATCTCCATGGAGATGAAGGAAGTTCCTCATGTGTACCATGAGGACAGGGGATAAAACAAGGAGGGCTGAAGTGACACTGGGTATCTCACCCTGGAAAGAGCTGATCATTAACTGAGGGGCAATTTAAGCCCTGTTTTCCTGGATTAAAGTCACATTTTAATGAGGATGTGGGGCAGAGCTCAGCTCAGGGGTCACTGTGACACCTCTTGGCATTAAAAAACAAATTAAAAGCGAGAAACCAAGAGGATTCTTTGATTCTGGGGTGGTTTAGCTTTGTTTTGTTGTTACCTTTGGGGTTTTTTTCCCTTTCCTTTATGCACAGATATGGGAAGAGCAGTGAATTAAAGGGGTTTTTTGATGATTGTTGTTTTTTTCTCAGTTTCCCTCAGTGCTGAACAGCCACGGCCCCTTCACGCTGTCGGGGCTGGACGGACCCTCCACCCCTGGCCCCTTCTCCCCAGATCTGCAGAAGACATAGCACATGGAATTCTGCAAAAGGACACAGTGGCAAGCAAGGCAAACACAGGACTCTTCTCTTGAACCACCTTTTTTCTAAAAACAGTTTGTAATTCCACAGAGATTCTCAACAGTCGTGGTTGTTGCCATTCCCGAATCAAAAAAACAAAAATTGCCTTTTTTCTGCAAAAATTCCCCCTTTTTTTGGAAGAACCCAGGTTGGGAATGTATATGCAAACGCCTTAATAGGAGCTGCAGCTCCAGTCTCTTCTCCTCCTCAGTTTGGAAGATTTTTCCAAAAGGAATTTTGGGTGGTGTTGCAGCAATTGAGTCTGCACTGACTGCAGCAAACAGCACCGGAGGAGGTTTTTCTCTGTGACTCTTGGAAAAAAAAAACAAAACAAAAAACAAACCAACCCCTCTGTTCTTCTGCTTCCTGTGCTCAGCAAGGAGAACCCTGAATCCTGCTGGAAGCTGGAATTCCAGGAAATGCTTGGGAATGGGAATGGGCTGTGTGCTCTCAGCTCTGCCCTGGGGGCACCAGGACTTGGGCAGCAGCAAAAGCAGCCAGGGCTTTTCTGCTGGCATTGTCTTCTTTTTTTTTTATTTTATTTTGCAGGGAGAAATTTTTTTCAAGGATTTATTCCAAGTTTGTGTCCAGGACAATTCTGTGGAGTGGTGGTGTGGCCCAGCAGCCCCTGGGAGAAGAGGTGGGGCTGGATTTTGGATGCTTCCCTTCCCTCCCCCTGGACAGTGGGATGAGCTCCTTTCACTTCTCACAGAGTTTGAATGCTGGAGTCCAAACATTTCTTGTGCCAGAGACCTGTTCCAGAGCCTCCCTGCTGGATGAGCAGGATGGAAAGATCTTCCCTGGGTTTTGGGGGGATTTTCCCTGTTTTTTTGGGATTTTTCCCTGTTTTTTGGGGATTTTCCCTGGGTTTTGGAGGGATTTTCCCTGTTTTTTGGGGATTTTCCCTGGGTTTTGGAGGGAGGTTGCTGCCTGACCTGGAATTCCAGACCCCAGCAGGGTGAGAACAGCAACATCCCATCATTGATGTTGCTCCTCTTCCCCCACAGCTCTGGAAAATCTTCCTGCTTTTCCCCACATGGAAAAGCTCCTCCTTTGCCAGCTCTTACCCAAGTTTTGCAGTGGAGCTGTTGCTTTTCTTTATTTTCTGGAGGGAGCACTGACCCCAAACCAGGCTGAGGGGTTCCATGGGGTTCAGCCTGCTGGTAAATTTGCTTCTCACCTCCTTGGTGTCCTGGATTAATAATGCAGGATTGTTTTCCAGAGCCATTGGAGAGGAGATGGAATTTGTAGGTGGATTTTTACACCTCAGGAGGCCTTTTAAGAAAACTGAGGGATGAAAAAATGTGAGATTCTCCTTTCTCAGCCCCTCAGACTCAGTGTGTTGGGCTGTGGGTCTGTGTCCTTCCCATTTGGGCATCTGATGTCAGGCAGCAACTTCTGGGTTTGAGCTGGGGATGTCAGAGGATCTTCTCCATGAAATATTCCCAGAAAACAGATGGAGACATCTCTTTGCTTCAGCATCCTCAGAGCTGCCACGAGCAGAGGAAGATTTTTGCCTGTGCAGCAGGAGGAGCTGACAGTGTTTGCTGTAAATACTGCACCTATTCCATGGATAAGTGGTGAACTCGAGCTTTTCCAGAGTTTTTTTTTTCCTTTTGCCACTTCTGCAGGCTTGGAATTCCCTTTAAAGCCACAACACCCAAGACTTTTCTTTCCCTGCAGTGATGTTCCCTTTTCTATATCCTGGCATTGAGATACAGAAAAAAAACCACTTTTGTGTGTTCCTGATGTGACACCTGGGACAGGTGGGTGGAACAGAGTCGCTTTTTTTGGGCATTGTTCACCTGCCCAGGGGAAAAGTGGGGGGAAAAAATATTCCTTTTTCAGGTGGAGAAGCAGGGAGTGAGCTCATGGAGTGACCTGTCTTCCTGTTGGCTCCTGTCAGAGGCAAAAAATGCTTCACATTTAGACATCAGCAGATGCAGGAGGAAATTCCTGCGCCAGCAGCTCTTAAAATGTGCAATATTGACCTTTTTATTTTTTTTTTTTAATTTTATTTTTGAAATGCAGAAGCGAAGCTGCAGGTGATCATGAAGAGCAGGCATCTGGAATATTTTTTTTTTCTTTTTTTGGTTTTTTGCATGTTTGGAGCCTGCTCTGGGAAATTTCTATAGCTATGTATAAATAGCAGCACTTTGGTTGGTTCAGGTTGGCCAATTTTATGCCTACCAAATACATGGACTTTGGAGAGAGCAACATTTGCAGGCTGGGATTCTGATTGAAAATTCATGAATGAGCACTAAAAACTTGCAATTTAATTGCTTTCCCTTCCCCCCTTGTTCCCCTGTGGAGAAAAGCCAAGTTCAGCTGTTGAAAATTTGTGCACTTAATTTTTTGTGAGCTTTTATCGCTTTGGGCAGAGGGTCAGGCCCAAAAAATGCAATTTCTGGGCTCTTGCTCCTCTCCAAGGAGCTTCCCAAGATTGCTGTGCCACTGAGATCCAGGTTTTCCTTGGGAATGCTGAGTTGCTGTGGAAATGCAGCCTGGGTGGGATGGTTCCACCAGGTCAAATCCAGCAGGCAGAGTGGGAACGGGATCACTTTGGCTTCTGAAGGAAAAAAAAAAAAAAAAAATCAGAGTCCACATAGGATGATAAACTCAGGAGGCAGCTGGGAAAGCTCATGGAAAAGGGAGAGGAGCAGCTTTTGCTGCCTTTTCTCCACTGCAATTTTCAGGTCACTTAAGGGAATATTTCCTGGTGTGCTGCCTCATCAGCCACATCCACTGCCAGGGAGCTGCCAGCTCCTCCTGGGTCACATTCCTGCCACAGCCTCCCTGGGCTCAGCTCTGGGGGCTGCTGGCTCCTAGGTCACTGCAGGAGCTGCAGAAAGCAGCTCCTCACAATTTATTTTGAATTTAGCATTTAGGGCAGGTGGGGTTAGAGTAGATTCTGTTTTAGTTCTGTACCGTGGTGATTTTAAAAAAAAATAAAAAATAATGCAGCATTGCAGAAACTTTTCTTAGGTTGCTGTTGCTGGAGTAGCCTTGGTTTTGTGGAATGCTTGGTAATTTTTGCATCAGTTCCTTCCTGGCTGGCTGGGGTTCTGTGGAAGGTCAGAGCTTTTGGTGTAGAACAAAAGAGTTTGGTAGAAGATAAAAAAGAGCCCAGGATCCTCCCAGGTTCTAGGGATGGGAATGGAATCCCTGCTGGTCACAGCCTCCATGGATCCCAAATCTGGGAGGGTTTAGGGAGCATGGAAACTGAATTTATGTCTTGCTTTGGGAATTCCTTTGGTTTGGTTTGTTTTTTTTTCCATGGGGAGCTGCTGCTGCTGCCTGGCTCTGGTTGGGATCCTGGATTTTCAGGGTTCCTGGCAGGAGCAGCCCCAAATCCCCCGTGGTTATGGAAGTGTTGCTGTTCTGTCTTTCCTGGGAAGGTGATCCTGGTAAAAAGGGGGTGATGGAGGAATTCTGGAGTTTTTTCAGCTTTAGGTTTTGAGCTTTGTTTCAGCCTGTCCTCAGCAGGGGATGCAATTCCTGTGCCTGGATTTTGGCACATTCAAGCTCTGGTTTGCAATAGGTCAGGAAGGGATGAAATCCCTGAGTTGGACAATTCCTTGTTTTCGTTTGGAGCGTCCCAAGGCTTCAGTGTCCGTGCAGTCTTTGGGATAGTGGAGTGGTGTGTGAGAACAGAAGGGCTGTGGTTGGGATAATTCCCCCCTCTGATGCATTTTCACACCTCAGCTGTCTCACAGATGAATCATTTTGTGTTTCTGATGTTCATTTTAAGGGCAGTGAAGCTGTTGAGATGCAGATCTCCCTTCCCCAGCTTCCCCTGTGGGAATTCCCTGGGATTGCAGCTGGGAGGGGAGGAAGGGCCTGATCCCCTGCTGGAGCTGGGATCAGGACCTGCAGCTCTGCCCCTCTCCTGTGGCCCATGGTTTGTTCATTCTGGTTTTTTGCTGATTTATGGCAGTCTTTGATGTGCTCTGCAGTTTCACCTCTCCCACTTTTAGGGCAGATTTGTTTCCAGCCCATCTCAGTGTTTTATCAAGAGCCTCTCTTGGTATTGTCAGCTCTGGAAATCAACCTCAGCCCTGGGGCAGGGAATGTTGTTAAAATCCACTTTTTTTGAGTTTTGGGTGACAGTTTTGGTCTGTTTCCTTCCTCAGCTCTGTGAGGAATAGACTCTGGATCTGGAAGAGTAGGAATGAAAAAAAAGAGAGAACTTTCAGCCTCTGAGGTGGTGGGGTGGGGTTGTTTTGTCTTAAAAATCAGAGTGGGGTGTTGCAAGCAGCCCCTGAGGGTCTCCCCTTTGGGCAGAGGAGTCCAAAATCTGTGAGGATTCACTCAGGAGCTCTCCAGGATGTTTTCTGAGGCTCATGCTGCCTGAACAGGGCTGTTTATGGTTTGGTTTGGAGTTAATTAAGCTGCAGTTAGCAGTGCTTGAGTGTGAGCAGATCCAGGGGAGTGGGACAGGCTGGATTTGCTGGAATCAGAGCTGGCAGAGGAAGATTTTGGGATAAAATGCAAGGACAGTTTTATGCAGCCCTCCAGGATGTCCCTTTGCCTTGGGGAATGTTTATTCCCCTCTGAATTTAGAGCTGAGAAGTTGATTTAGAATTATAAAGCTGGGAGAAAAAAAAAAAAGAAAAAAGGGGAGAAAATTCTAGGGAAACACAGCTGGAATGAGTCTGGGGGTGAATCCTTCAGCAGCAGGAATTCTGGGAGCCACAATCTGGGAATCAGCACATCCAGCTTCCCTGGGCTGGGCAGGTTTTTGTGTCTTGGAGGGATTGAAATCCAGTGAAATCCATTTTTATCCACTCCAGCTCCCCCTCCAGCTGTGGTGCCGTGGGCCAGTGTTGTCCTGCTCATTCCTGGGGTGCACATCTCTTTTGGGAAGGTGGTTTTGGGGTGGATTCCTTGCTGGGATTATTCCTGAGGGATTTTTGGGCACAGAATTCCACTGGGAGCGAGCGGTGCTGACTGGGGAGGGGAGAGGTGGCTCTGGACAGTGAGAAACCCTTTGAAATGGAACCAAATCTTCCTCCAGAGCCTGATTTTTGTCAGGAGGGCAAAACAGAGGAACCACGAGGGCAGTGCTGGCACTTCTGCTGGGATTCCCTGATGGACCCAGAGCTGTGTCCAGCAGAAAGGTGAAATTTCGGGTTTGGTGTCAGCAAATCCTCAACTGAGGGATTTTATTCCTCCCAGGGAGAAGCAGGAATCAGGAGAATGTGTTCCCTGCAGATTGTTTTTCTGTCTGACCACAGGTGGACAAGATGGGCAGGGCCCTGTTTCTCCCTGGCTATTCCAATATTTCCCTGTTGGAACAGCAAAATGTCTGCTTCCTATAAATTATTTTGGAACAAAACCACCCTAAAACTGGCAAGAACTGAATTTTCTTTCCCCCTCCCAAAGAAAGCAGCAGATTTTGCCTGTGGAGCTCTTCCAGGCCTTGATGAGAAGCACACTCAGAGCTGAAAATTTGTATTTTTTTTTAGATCCTCAGTGTTGAAGCGTGGCTGGAAGAGCTCTGCCTGGAGCACACGTGGGTCGTGCCTGGCAGGATTTGTTCCTGAAAATCCGTATAAATATCCCCATCCTCCCCCCAAGCAGATTCTGCACTCTGCAGTTGCCACTTTGAAATATTTTGCACTCCTTTGGGAGGTTTTTTTGGGGCTTTTTCTTCTCTTTTAGCATTCAAGTCAATCCTTCCCCAGCATGGACCCGTGAGTTGCCAAAGGTTATTTTTTGACGTTGTTGGTTACCACATCTCCTGAAACGAAGGAAAAAAATGTCTTAAATGTGTTTTTGAGCAGTTTTGTGTGCATGGAACAAAAGTTTGGGCTTGATTTAAAAGATTTCTCTGCTGAGGTTGTGGTGCAGGAGGTTTTCATCTCAAAGCAGGGGTGGAACAGGAGAATCCTGACCCTTTGGAGAACAGGGATGTGAGTGGAGACGAGGCTGGAGCTGATTGCAGAGCCCATTCAGCAGTGCTGTACCAATAACTGGAAGCTGTTGTTGTTTATTTTGATTTTTTTCTTTCCTTGAGGGTTGTTTTTCTGTGGTTTTTGGAACACAGGAAGGCCCTGAGGGCGGCCTGTGCATGGTTCCTGCAGTGTGCTGTGTGCTGGGGTGGGGGATTCCAATATTCCCGTCCCTGGCTTTGCTCTGAGCTCCTTGGGATGTGTTTTGGGGTTGTTTTTTTGTTTTTTTTTTTTTATTTTTCCCTAGCATGTCCTAACCCCTCCAAGCTTTGAAACTGCTTCCTAGAATTGTGTTGACTTTCTTTTTGTTGTTGTTGTTGTTCTGCTGTTGTTCAGTTGCACAGAGTTTTTTCTAGATAAAATATACTTTTGAAACGTTTCATTCTCTGTGAACAGGGTTGAGATTTATTCTTTGTAGCTTTGAAAAAGATCCTAAAATTCCCTTTTCCAACTTGTTTTGTAGCCTGTTGCAGTGTTACCAGATGGCCTTATGTACGTCACAGTGCTTTGTGATGGGTACAGTAGCACATTTAATGCTTATTCCCCTCTGGATTTAGAGCTGAGAAGTTGATTTGGAATAATAAAGCTGGGAGGGAAAAAAAAAAAAAAATTCTAGGGAAACACAGCTGGAATGAGTCTGGGGGTGAATCCTTCAGCAGCAGGAATTCTGGGAGCCACAATCTGGGAATCAGCACATCCAGCTTCCCTGGGCTGGGCAGGTTTTTGTGTCTTGGAGGGATTGAAATCCAGTGAAATCCATTTTTATCCACTCCAGCTCCCCCTCCAGCTGTGGTGCCGTGGGCCAGTGTTGTCCTGCTCATTCCTGGGGTGCACATCTCTTTTGGGAAGGTGATTTTGGGGTGGATTTTCAGGCTGAGCTGGGTTCTTGGCAGTTTTTTGGGAGCTGGCAGCAGATCCCTCCCTCTGGAGCTCCGGGCTGGAGTTTTCCCTTCCCAGTTTTACCTTGCTGGGATTTTTCAGAACAATCAGTGGTGAAAACTCCCCTGAAAGCAGCAGCAGAAGGGGGAACATTTCCAGTGGCTCTTTCCAGAACAGAGTTGCATTTTTCTTTTCTCTATAAATATATATATATATAGTACAAATTCAAGAGGCAAAGTTATGTTGTAGTGAGTGTCTGAAACTTCCTACACTGGACTTTTCTGGACAAGACAACTGTAAAAGTCACCCCTTGTTTCAGCTGGGTGACCCTGCCTGGGACAGAATTGCTTCTCAGTCTAACTTTTTATTTTTAAATACCTTATTAGAGTATCTTAATGCCATTGTGTTTAAAAAAAAAAATGCTGGTATGTAATGCAAGTACATAAATAGCCAAAGTTTTCAGTAATTGTTCAGTGTTACTAAATTTTGCTTTTATTTAACCTTCTGAGATAACATTGAGGAAGACCTTCAGCGTGTAAATCATCCTGAAAATTCAAAGTCTGAGCAACTGGATTAGGGCAGGGATGGAGTGTTTGAGCACATTTCAGGTTTGAGTACAATTGGGAGGCAAAAGTTTTTAAGATGCAAAATTTCCTTTGCACTGTCCTGACACTTCAAAGTGACAAGTGCTGCTTTGGCAGTGGCTCTTTGGGAATTGTTTTTCAAACATCATGAAGGTCTTTCCTGAGAAATCAGGTGACTTTTTTCTATTGCTTTGATTTTTGTGCAAAAAAATGAAAAAAAAAATAAAAATCAATGTATTGCAATCTTTTTTTTTAAAAAAATGGGGTGGGAATAGTTAAAGAAAACTATTTTATGTAAGAACTGACAGAGGGATTTTGCTTTGTATAATGCAAGCTGGCTTTAAAAAAAGCATTGTAGCAAATTATTCAAGTCAATCATATGTTAATAGTTATGTGCAACCAGACATGCAAAACAATTGTATTTTTTTAAATAAATATTTTTAACAAAGTTTCTGCTCATTTGACTGGGTTTTTTTTCTTTCAGTAGAGAAAATAGAAAGTTACAGCTGCAGGGGATGTGATAAGGAGGGAGTTCATCAGACCTTGAGGTAAATTGTATTTTAAGGTTATTTGCTAAATCAGGTGCTATTCTGGTGAAAATTCCCTTCAAATAGGATTTTTGTTTTCTCTTAAGTAGCCAAAATGGAAATTGATTGGAATGTAATAATGGAATTATCAAGCCCAAGAAATGTGATGGTGGATTTTAATTCAGAAGAGACTGAGCTCTGATTTACCAAACCTGCCAGGCCAGAATGAGAGATGCTCTCAAAGCTGCCAGCCCTGGTGTGACACAAACTCGGGAGATTTCTGCCCAAATCTGCTCCCTGCTGGAATTGTCTGGTGCTCATTTCCTCTGAGCAGGGCCCAGGGATGCTCTCATGGTGGGAGGGGCTCAAGGAAGGACAGATTGGGGTTTGGGTTTTTGTTTTTTTG
>JANRMJ010000059.1:1839500-1857222 GCA_025584955.1 Alethe diademata
GGGACAGGGACAGGGACAGGGACAGGGACAGGGACAGGGACAGGGACAGGGACACGACACCACCAGGATCAGAGTTCCTAGAGTCACAGTTCGGCTGCTGGGACAGTGGAGAGGAGCAGAACTTGAACAGATCGTTCATGAAAAGCTGACAGAAAGGAGGGGTGGGAGGGTTGTCCCAAATTGGGATTTCCACCCCACAGAAGTTGATTCAAGCACAGGATTGGGGTACTGGAGTGATTTGCTGTTATCTGATCACCCCAAACCCTGCAATAACCACGGAATCCCAGACTGGTTTGGGGTGGAAGGGATCTTAAAGCCCATCAAGTTCCACGTCCCACACCTCTCACTGGCCTGGCTTTGGACACTGCCAGGGATCCAGCGGCAGCCCCAGCTTCTCTGGGCCCCCTGTGCCAGCCTCCCAGGGAACAATTCCTTCCCCACATCCCACCCAAACTGTCAGGGGAGCCCCTCCTGCTCCTCAGAGCTGTCACCACCCTCTGCCAGCGCCCTCAGAGGTGCCAGGGGACAGCCAGGAGCACCCCAGCAAGGCAGAGCCGGGGCTGTGGGGCAGCAGGAGATGCTGGCACTGCTGGCACCGCTGGCACCGCTGGCACTGCTGGCACAGGGGGCTCTGGGGGGCAGAGCTGAGCTGTGGGGCAGCAGGAGGTGCTGGCACTGCTGGCACAGGGGGCTCTGGGGGGCAGAGCCGGGTGCAGGTGCTGCAGCTGCCGCAGCTCTCTCTGCTGTGATTGTGCTGCCTCTCCCAGGCCATCGCTCCTTTATTGGCTCATTTTTGGGAGTGAGACGGATGGGGCTTGTCTCACCTGCTGGGAGACTTTGGCTGCAGCAGGAGCTCGAGCACGAGGGGTGGAAATGGCCGCGGGGGAACTTCCCAGGGCAGGGGCATCACCAGAGCCCCGTGGCTGCCCTGGGGAGGGTCAGCAGGGTGGGCACAGAGGGGTCATGCCAGGCCTGAGGTCGCTCTGAGTGCTTTGTGCTGCCGGGCGCTTTCCCCAACGAGGGACCCGCAGTTGTCACTTCCAGCAACTCCTGGTAGAACCCAAAGACCCAAAATTCAAATTCCACATCCAAAGGTGTGGCAGTCAGGGACCTGTGTGCCCTGAGGGTCTCCCATGGCAGGGTCTGTGCTCTCAGGGGCTTTTCTCAGGAGCAGGTGGACACAGGAATTCTGCTGAGCCCATCTTCAGGCTGACCTCCTGATCCCTGCAGCCTCCCTGGAGTTGCCTCGCTCCATGTGGGAGCTCTGGCTTTGCAGTCTGAGCGTGCTTTTGTGACTGCAAAAGGGCAAAGAAGGCATTCCCGGGTGATTTTTGCTCCCTGAACCCCTTCCTGGGGGGTTTTGTGGCAGGAGATTTGTTCTGTTGCCTGCAGATTTTATGACCAAGGGAAACCCCTGGAGACCTGGATGAGAAAAAGCGTGAGCTCCTCTAAAACCCAGGTGTGTGTGGCAATAATCGGGTGTTTCTGTGTCCCCCCAGCCCCGAGGGGAGCTGTGCTGTGCCCAGGGTGGTGCCTGGCATGTCCCAGTGCCCGCCTGCCTGTGCAGCTGTGGGCAGCCAGGCCAGGGAAATATTGATTGGATTTCCAGCAGAACCTGACAGAGCCTATTCCAGGCGTGTAATGAAGACTGATGATCCCATCCTCGCCCTGGTGCTGTGGGGGAAAGGGAAATTATTCGCTGCATCCTGGAGGGAGACTCCACAGCCGTCCATCCATCCCCTGCCTCCTTTCATCCCGCTGCTCCCGCTGGTTTTCTCTTCTTTCCATCCTCATGGATCTCTGCCTTCCCAGCTCCCAGAGCTCCCTTCTCTCATCCCAGCACACGGATCTGGTGCTCAGGGGCTGCTCCAGACCATGGGGGTGAAGATTTCACCGCTGGGATGAGCTGGGGGAGTACTTGCTGTGGCTGGAATTTTTTTCCCGGGGTGGAAAGCTTCCCCACTCCGGAGTCAGACATAAAAATGGGTTAAAATGGGTCAGGGTTTAAAAGAAAAATAAGGAACCTTGCCTATTCTCAGGTTTTTATTTCTCTGGTAGATCTTACCCTTTAGGGTTGGTGTTCTCAGGCTTTTCTCAGCAAACAGAACAGAGGCAAATGCTGGAGTGTTTGTTCTTAGGTCAGAGCTGAGAATTCTCCAGGATCACAGGGCTAGGGGAAAAACAGAGAGAAAACCCAACTGCTGGAATACAGGAGGTGTGAAATCCCGAGGAATTTCATCCCTTCTACACCTCCAGGAATCTGAGGAGTCTCACTGCTCCATCCAAATGTTCTCCCAGGCCTGGCATTCCAGGGATCCTCCGGATTCCAGGAATCCTCCAGCAGCTCTCCACTTCCAGCCCAGCTCCATCCCGGGAAAACACCCAGCAAATTTATTTTAAAATCGTGATTTGACACTCGGAGCCTGCTAAGGCTGTTTTGGGAAGGGATCTCTGCTGCTCCCACCAATATCCCGAGCTCCACCCGGCCGATTTCTTGGAAGGGGACAAATAATTTCTTGTCATAGGGGGAAATCCTCCCACAGCTTTTGGTGAGCACTCGGATATTCATGGCACAGCAATCACTCCTTTTCCTCAGCTCAGGGAACGAATTTCATCAGTAATTCAACACCACAGTGAGAGGAGAGCCGGGCAAGGCTCTGGGGAGGCAAGGAAATCACAGAGCTCCCTAATTCTGAATTAAACACTCCAAAAATAAAAGCACCTCAGGCACCTGCCTGCCCATCACGGGATGCAAACCCACAACAAGGAACCTTCTGGTGGGCTGGGGGATATTTCTGGGGTGGGGTGATTTGGGAAAAGAGCTTTGGGGGCAATCCCCGGGCTGCCAGGAGCGCATCCCGGCGTTCCACAGCCGCCTTTTCCTGCTGCTCGCAGCCGAGCCCAGCTGCAAACATCTGGAGAAGTTGAGCACCAGGGGCGAGGGGAAGTCGCAGCTCGTGGCAGGCCGGGCTGACAGCTCCTGTGAGATCAACGCCGCCAGCAGCGTCACCGCGCGCTGAGCTCCCTCACAAAGGCAAGGGATGGAAGCAAATCTTACATGACACATTTATTTTTGTCGTCTATTTATTAGCTCAGAGCAAAAGTCCTGCTGCGCTGCATTATGGGGGATTATGCAAATGAGGGACATCAAGACAATTAAAAAAAGAAAAAAGCCCAAGTGAGCACAATGTCAGAGCGGAGCAGATGCTGGGAGGCGGCTCAGCCCTCCCTGACCGCTCCTGCGCCTCCTGCTCCCCAATCCCAGCCCGGATCCAGCACTGACCCCCCCATCCCGACCCTGCCGGCTCCTTGGACAGCCCGAGCAGCTCATTAGGCCCATCAGTTAATGAGCTGCCCGGCACATCGCGGGAATTCATCAGTTGTTCCATCCTAATTTAGGGCAAGGATGCTCCGTCCTCACCCACATCCCTGCAGCCAAAATGAGCAGCGAAAATTCCGATTTGGGGAGTGATGTGGAGGGCAGGGAGGGTCCCTGTCCCCCTGCAGGCCCCTGGCGTGTCCCAGGGCAGAGCAGCCGGTCCCGGCTGAGGCAGCGCCGCGCTCGCTGCGCTGCCGCGGGAGGAGGATCCGGCTCCCGAGCCCGGCTAAATCCCCGCTGAATCCACTGAATCCACTGAATCCCCGCTGTTCCGCTGCCAGCCCGGGATTTGGGAGAGCTGAGGTGGAAGGAGAGCAGCGAGCCGCGGAAAGGAGAGAAGGAAAAAAAAAAAAAAAAAAGTCCCAAATCCGACTTTGCTTTGCCAAGCCCCGGAGGACTCGGGATGTGTGGTTGGGGTTTAATCCTGTCTGAACCCCGCTGGTTGGAGACAGAGGTGCTTAAAGCACAGAGAGCTGCAGCCAGGGACAGCTCCTGGAGGTGGGAAATGCCGTTTTCCCCAAAAAACCCTGCGGGAGAGCCGCGTCCATGCTCACCCCGCTAATTGCACTCATTAGGGGAGCAGTGCTGCCCCCGATTCCCAGCTGTTCTGAATTCCCCTGCCTGCTCAATGCGCGCACCGGACACCTCGGGTGGGCTTTGTTATTTTATTTTTTTAAATTTTCCTGGAAAAGGGGATTTCTCCTCCCAGGTCAGAGGCTCTTTTGTGTCTGCTCGACTGCGAGACGGGGCCGGAGACAAAGCAGGAAAGGGGAAAGCGGGGGAGAGACGAGCCGGGAGAACCTGGAAGAGCCGGGAAAAGCCAGGAAAAGCCGGGAAGAGGCGGCATCGCTGCCCGGGGCGGGGGCAACGGGGACCCTGCCCTGGGTACCGCATCCTCCGTGCGGGGAACGGGAAGTGCCGGGGATGCGCGGCTCGGAGGCGAGAGATGGAGAGCCAGGGATAATTTATGCAGCAGCTCGGCTCGGGGCTGCGGGCGGCCCGGCCCCAGCCGGGTGGGAGGGAGCGAGGCCTCTCCCCATCGCCCCTTCACCCGCCCCCTCCCGCCCCGCAGCCACACACAGCCTCGCAATCCCCTTCGCAATTAGGAAGGCACCTATTCAGCACCGCTCGGGCTTTTGTTCCTTCTCTTCTCCGCCGGCCGAGCCCTCCCCGGTGTCTCCGCTCGGCTCCGAGCAGCGCCCGGCGCCTCCTGAAGTTGCTTTGCCGGATCCCCCTCCCCAAAGAATCGCTGGAGTCCCGCGGGTGAGGCTGCGGGAGGAGAGAGGAAGGGGAAAAAAAAAAAAAAAAAAAGAAAAAAAACAGGAGGGAGGGAAAAAAAAGTAAGACGGCTTCTTTTTTTTTTTTCTTTTTTTTTTTCTCTCGCTTTCTTTGTCTGGAGCGTTGCCTGCAGGAGTTGCGTGCGTGAGGGCGAGCGGGGGCAGCGCTGAGGCCGCGGTGGGATCGGTGCTGAGCACCTGCAGCCGCCGCTCCCGGCCGCTCACCTGGGCAGCATCCCCGGGATGCCAGCCCGGAGCAGCCCAGAGCCATCCGTCCTAAATTGTGCGAACACACGGATGGAATTCTCTTGGCCGTGCTGGAGCTGGAGGGTGGCTGTGGCTTGCTGTGGCTCTGTTCTTGTGGAGGCTGGGAAAAAATGAAATTGGCTTTGTTTTAGGTGAAAATAGTGCTGAATTGAGGTCAAAATTCATTTGTATACGAATATTTGTGAGGTGTGCGGCTATATTCATGTTATATTCCCATTATTATGTATGTTTATGAGCATTACATGCAACACACGCTAACGTAGTTATGAATTAATTACACGTGAGCTCGTTAACTGTTGGATTCCGGGGTTGGAACGGCTGTTCCTGTGTACAAATTGAAGTTTTTTGTCTCAGGACCGGGCTGTGTGTGTGTGCAAACTCTTTGGCATTGTTCGCGGCGGGAATAAACACCACGGTTATCCATCCCTGGCGCAGGAGGCGCGCTGGGATTTCCGAAGGGCTCAGAGCGGCTCTGGAGCCTGGCTGGGTCTCCCTGGATCATCCTGGGAGGATGCGGGAAGGGCTGGAGGCGCATCCCAGCCTGTCCTTCCTCCGGCGGCGAACTTGCAGCTCCGAGCTGGGAGAGGGAGAGGGAGAGGGAGAGGCAGAGGGAGAGGGAGAGGGAGAGAGGGAGAGGGAGGCTCTCCGGGTCCTCTCCGATGAGGTAATCCCAAAGAAAGATAAGGGAAGCGGCGCGTGTATCAACCTGAGCGGTGATGTCAGCCAGGGCAAAGCCGATTAAGGGGCTCGGAGAGAGGAATTGCCGCGGTTTTGGCGTCACCTGGCTCCCGCTGTTGGTTCGGGTGTGTTGTGGTACCCCGAACTGAGGGTCCTGAGGGGGTCTGGGCAGCCCGGAGGGGTCCCGGGGCTCGTGCAGGGGTTTTGGGGATGCTGCGGGGACTCCGTGGGCGGTGTGGTGCTCTCACGTGTGTGCAACTGCGAGACCCGCGCAGGAAAAAGAGCATTTTTCCCTGCCAGAAGCTTCAGTGGCACTGAGGAGAGGGGAGGGCGAGCCCAGCCTTGGGGCCTTCTGCGATCAGCGGGGCTGGGAGTGCCCGGAGAGCTCCAAAGAAATGTCCCCTCCTGGTTTTTGTGTGTCCCCAGTGAGTGGCGGCAGACCCGCAGCGGGAGCAGGGCTGGGATGGCTCCAGGCTCAGGGACAGGTCTGGGACACCCTCACCGCGCACTTTTGGGTGTCCCCGTGGGGCTGGGAGCCCTGCGGGCGTGGCTGTCCCTTGGGAGGGGACAGGGGACCCTCGGTGCCCTGCCCGGGGGGTGAACAGTGACGGGAGCGGCTCCAGGGTGCCAAAGGGACGCTGGATCCAGGGGAATTCCTGCTCCTGCTGAGAGGTGCCACGCTGGGCCACGAGGCAGCAGAAGGGGACAGGAGACAACAGGGAATTACAGGGAATAACAGGGAATAATGGGGGGAAACGGGGGAAAACGGAATAATTGGGAATTACAGGGAACAACAGGGTATGATGGGGAATAACAGGGAGAAACAGGGAAAAACGGGGAATAACGGGCCTGGCAGCAGCCAGAGCACAACTATCCCCACCTGCCCCCCTCGGGCTGGCCCCGAGGATGTCCCTGGCCCTGGAGCTGTCCAGGGGGCTCTGGCATGGCCCTGCTCCCTCCCCAGGGGCTGATCCATGCGCTGCCCTTTTTCCAGTCCCACATTTCCTGCACAAATCCCCTGCCTGTTGTGCCAGTGCTGGACCAAGGGCTGGGGTCAGCCCGAGCTTCTCTGTGCTCAGCATGACCTTGAAACCTCAAATCCAGACAAAATTTGGCCCCTCTGTACTCAGACAGGGACTCCAAACCCTGGGAGAGCAGGAGAAGCTGCGAGAGGCTTAACCACCCTCTGCCCCTTGAGCTGACCAAGAAAGGTTCTGGAGCCTCCTTTTTCCATGGGAAATGTTCCTATAAAGTCAAAAAAGTTCGAGAATCATGACTTGGAGAGGGAGGTGAGGGCTGGGGAGTGACATTGTTGCAATGATAAATATTCTCTAAATGTGCAATAACTTCCTCCTGTGGCTGTGCTGGAGGACTCAGTCCTGATGGACGATGAGGGAGAAGGGTTGATCTCTTTTCTTCCCAAATTTGTGCCCAGGGTGATGTCCCTGGAGTTACTGGGGTCACCTGAGATGGGCTTGAGCCCACGGCAGGCTCTTCCCAGGGGAAGAGCTCGGCTGCAGCTCCACGTCCCTGCCAGGGCCAGACCCCTGATCCCTGATGGAGCCAGACCCCCGATCACTGATGGAGCCAGACCCCCGATCCCTGATGGAGCCAGACCCCAGACCCCTGATCTCTGATCCCTGATGGAGCCAGACCCCTGATCCCTGATCTCTGATCCCTACCTGATCCAGACCACTGAGCCTGATCTAGATCCAAATCCAGACCACCAATCCTCCATTCCTGAGTGATCCAGACCATCAATCCCCATCCCTGAGTGATCCAGATCATCAATCCCCATCCCTGAGTGATCCAAACCATCAATCCCCATCCCTGCTCGATCCAGACCATCAATCCCCATCCCTGAGTGATCCAGCCCATCAATCCCCATCCCTGAGTGATCCAGCCCATCAATCCCCCATCCCTGAGTGATCCAGCCCATCCCTCACCAGTGCTGTGGCTGCTCTGGCAAACCGAGCCAAATTCCCCCTCGGCTGCTGCGGCGTCTCCTGCCTCACAGCCCAGCCGTAATTACAGCTGGGGCGGGGAGAGCTGAGCTGTCTGTGACCAGGAATGTGCTAAAAGGCCCGGGAGGATCTTGTTAGCGAGGGCCTTACCTGGATTCCCGAGCTGCTGCTGCCCTCTCCTAATGGGCTCCATGGAAAAATTGCTGGCGAGTGAGCCGGAGCGGATCTGGGTCATTATTTCATCCCTTCCCTCTCTGCCTCTCCCATCCTTAAACCTGGAAATAAATCCGGAGGAATCGGTGCTCTGCAAAGGGCAGTGGGGCTGAGCAGAGGGATTTGGGATTTGGGCTGTGAGCTGGGATGCACAGGTGATGGTTTTGGCATCCTCCCAGGGTCACTTCCCTGCTCAGGATGGATTTGAGGTGTCAAAGAGAAATTAATTTCTCCTGAATTTTTCCAGCAAGCTGAGAAATGAAATCGTTCAGGGCTGGAGGAAATTTTTACTTGGTACAAAGAAAAATCTTCTCACCTAAAATAAGTCATGTGGGGAAGAGGAGAGGAGGGCTGGACGTGGCTGCTCCAGATGGAAAAGTGGGAAGGAGAGGTTGCAGCTCCTCCAGGATGTTTTTGTGCCTGCAGCTGAGTGGGACAAAGGAACTGGAGATGTAAAATATCCCTCCTGGCTCCAACTTATCCTGGGGGAACATTTCTGCAACCTCAGGCACCGTGGAAAAGCCACTCCTGTGGGAGCCTGGTGTGGGACAGTGCTGTCCCCTCTGCACCTCTCCAGCCCCGCTTTTCATGCACAAATTCCTGATGCAGGGAAAGCCTGGAATTCCCACTGGAAAAGGAAAACATTTCCTGGGCTGCCAGGGAGCAACCCCTGTGCTCCTGGAGAGGGGTGGGCAGGAGCCCAAAGGGAATGAAGCAAAGTGCAAAAGTAGCCAGGAATGGAAGATTTCATTCAAAGCAGAGCTGGGTTCTGTGCTCTGGAAGGAGCCCGGGGTTGTGTGTGCACCTGGAAAACCAGGAGAGGTCCGACCCTTCCCAAAGCGGATTTTCTGTGGCTGCATCCTGGGGAAGGGAGCTGGGCTCAGCCCGCGCTGCTGCCGTGGCTGAAATCGGGGATTTTTGGAGCATTTCCCTGGAATGCCTCCACAAAGGTGCTGGAGACGCTCTGCTCTCACCCTGGGCTCTGCAGGGAACTAGGGGGGCTCTGCTCTGCTGAGATTTGCAGGATCTGCGGGGGGTTCCTCAGCTTCTCCCTCTTTGTTCCTGGAAGATTTATCGGGAATCCTGCAAAGATTTGGGTTCTGTTCAAGCAGCTCTCGGTAGAAAATCGGGTGGTGATGAGAAAACTGATTAAAATCCATGAATAACCCTGGAATCATCTCGTGCATGGGATGTACGAGGGACAGACGAGGTTCCAGAGCCTCCCCTTTTCCATGGGAATTGTTCCCATGAAGTCCGGGGGTAATGACTTGGGGAGCGAGGGAAAGGCTGGGCAGTGACATTGTTACAATGACAAATATTTTCTAAATCCCCGATTCGTGATCCCGGGCGCTTCAGAAATGTGATTAGGAGGTCTAATCTGCCTGGGCTGGAGCCACTTGTCAAGACAGCTTGGAAATGGATCACTGCCAAATTCTGGCTTGAGCAGCTCCCCAAAATCTGAGGGTTCGTGTTTAAAAATCCAACAGGAATTGGGGCCTGGTGGGGGCACGGGGAGGGGGAGCTGCAGCTGAACCCCCCAAAACTGAGGCTGATTCCACCTGCTTGGGATGCAACTGGTGTGGATGTGTGGGAAACGAGGTGTTCCAGGCTCTGCTCTGGAGTGTCCATCTGTCCATCCCAGTCCTCGGGGCTTTATTTGTGTCCGTCTCTCGTTAGGGGCAGCCCCAGATGAGCTCTGCAGCTGTCCTGGGCTCTCCCCACACCCGGGACACGGGCAGGGAGCTGGGAAAAGCGGGAATGAGCCTCGGGAGCGGCGCTGGGAGCCCCCGGCTCTGTGGAGGGTCCAATTTCGGGCGCCCTCCTTTTGGGCACTGCCGTGTGGGCACCCCTGGGGCCTCCCTGCTCCAGAGGCGAGTCCCACTCGAGCCTCTCTGGGTGCCGCGGGAGCACCCAGGGATTTCTGCAGAACCGGAGGGGCCGGAGGGAAATGAGATTTCCAAAGGCGCTCGAGTGCTTTTGGGAAACTCGGGTGTTTCCTGTGCGGGCTGTCAGAGCATCCCAAATATCCCCCGGGGCTGGAAAAACCAGGATGAGTCCCCAGTGCCCCTGGATCTCCCGGGAGTGAGGCAGGGCCTTGCTGAAGGCAGCAGAGCGCTTTTTAAAGCATCGATCCGAGCGCTGAGAGTCTCCAAGGTGCGTTTGATGCCTCCAGCCGGGATTTCCTGGCGCATCCCGCCGGGAATGTGGCTCCAAGCTTTGTGCTGTTCAAGCGTCGGCATTTTTGGGGCAGCCTGGCTGGGTTGAGGGCTGTGGAGGTTTTGTGAGAGTCCCCAAGCTCCCCCCGGGCCGTCCCCACCTCCCAACCTGCCCAAACCTCCCCCAAAGCAGCGCCTGGGACGAGGAGCACGGGGGAGGCTTTGAGCGTATCCAAGATACAGCGGATTTGGGCACCCAGTCAAATGTTCTCATTGTCTGACCCTTGTCCAGACGCCAGTAAAACCCTTTGGGAAATTCCCCCTCCACCCAGCGCACCGGCTTTAATTACAGGAGAGGAATGCGAGGCTGCGCCGCTGCGCTCGGCCGGGCACCGCGCGGATCCCCCAAAGTTGGGGGTCTCAGCGGGAGGAAGGGTTTGGGGGCGCAGAGGAAGGGCAGGAGCGGGGTGAGCGCTGGGTGCCCGATGCCGGAGGGACATTCCCGGGTTTGTGCCCCCTCCGTGGCGCGCTGGCCGCGGTGCCCGAGCAGCAGGACGCGAGTAATCCCCATCCCACCGGGGGAGGCACATCAAAGGCACCGGGGGAGATACAAGAGGTTTCTGCTTCACAGACCAGAGCGGCTGCAGCTCAATAGCGCCTTTGTTACCGGCCCTGCGAGCCAGGGATGGAGAAATACCTGACCCCGCTCCTTCCCTCCCCCTTCCCTCTCTCCGTCCCTCCCTCCCAGCCCCTCGCAGCACAACCATCCCAGCCTGCGCAGCTCGGGGGTGGCAGCGACAGCAAAGTTGGGGGGTCCAAAAGACCCCCTCGGGGTGACCCCCCCGAGCAGCTCCGGCTCCGGGCTTGGGGAGCACAGGACGGGGATGGCGCTGCCCTGGCAGCCCTGGCCCCGCTGGCCCCGGGCCCTTCCCGCGGAGAGCGAGCCGCGCTGCCAAAGGTGAGCTCAGCGCGCTCGGCCGGCGGCTCCGGGCGCTGCCGGGTCCCCGCGGCGCGGCCAGGGCAAGGTGGCACTGGGATGGACGCGTGTCCCCGCGCTGCCACGCCGGGGACAGCAGCCCGTGCCCTGCCAGGTGCCACCAAGGCGGGAAGGCCTTGGGTGCCACGGGGTTCCATCCCAGAGAGCCCCCGAGGACACACGGACGGGTTTGTCCCTCTCCAGGGTGGGACTGGGGCTCATCTGGAGGGATTGGGGTGGGTGGGCGCTGGACATACGGGGCAGGGACCCGTGTGGGGGTCCTGGTGTGCCCCCCACACCTGGGGGGTTTCCCAAAAGATCTTCCCACCAAAACTCCATCCTTTTGGGACCAAGGGATGCTCCAGAACATCCCAAACCGGTTTTGGGATACCAGGAGGGGACCCTGGCTGTGTCAAGGGTGGGGCACAGAGTGACCCTTTCCCCTCATCATTCCCGGGAGATAAAAGAGGGAAAACCCTGGGAGAACACCAGCTCAGAGCTGCCCTGCGCTCCAGGAGTTCGCTTTGTAGGTCCAAGTCGTGTTCTTTGCTACTGCAAACCACAGCAGAATCCCCCCCTCCTGCTCTGAGAACCTGGAATTCCCAAGGATGCCAGCGAGGAAGGGACTCTCCCACCCTGACCTCATCAGCTCCTGGTAATTAAGAGCCGCTGATGAGCTGGGGCAGAGGCCAGAGCTCTGCCAGGGACAACCTGGGCACTTCTGGTGGCACCCAAGGGGCTGTCCGGGCACGCAGAGGCTTCTCCTGAGGAACCAGGGCCGTGCCAGCTCTCGGCGGAGCTGCTGCCACCCTAAAACGCGGCACCTTGTCCCGAGCGCCTCTTTCGGTGCGAACAGAGGCGGAAACTCCCCGCAAAGGCGCGGGGGGAAGCGAGGGGAGGAGGGCTGGCAGCCAGGGCTCTCTTTGGGCCTTTGTCTGAGCCCACAAAGGCGGCTCTGTTGGATGAACCTGGCCGAGCATCCTCCTCCCCTGCAGCCAGGTGAGCTCGGGGGGCAGCGGGGCTCCTGCTCCTGGGAGAGTCCCCCTCTTTGAGGGGGACCTAAAAGTCACATTCTCAAAGCAGCTGCGGGGCAGGGTGAGGCTGCACCCCCGAGGTGAGTGTTTCTCCCTAAAAATGGGATTTATCCCGCGGGCTCCAGCAGCTCCTCCTCGGAGGGATCTTGCAGGTGGAAATTTGTGCAGCTCCATTTGCAGGCAGAGCGTTTTAGCTGCAGGTTTGTCGGGTTTATTGGGATTCTGGAAAGGATGCCAGCTGCTGACAGGGATGAGGTGGGGCCGTGGCCAGGACACCAGAGAGGGGAAATCAACCATTCCAGGCTGCTCCCTGGGCACGCTGCAATTAATTCCGGCCGTGGCACCGCGGCTTTCCAAGCTGTGCCTGCAATCCCAGCTCCTCCAGGGCACGGCGGCAGCTCCCGGCCGAGAGGGGGAACATTCCAGGCTGGGATCGCTGCTCCTGACCAGGGGATAACCCAGGAGAGGCCACCCCGTGGTGCTGAGGGGGGTTGGGGTGGGAACCTGCCCTGGTTTTGGGATGAGAACCCACTCTGGTTTTGGTGTGTGAACCTGCCCTGCTTTGGGGTGGGAACCCACCTTGGTTTTGGGGTAGGATTTGGGGTGTGAACTCACCCTGGTTTTGGGATGAGAACCCATCCTGGTTTTGGGGTAGGAACTCACCCACGTTTTGGGGTTGTGCTCCAGCTGCTCACACGGAGGGAGGCCAGCTTAGCCCAAAGAGTCATTTTTTTCCCCATTCTCCTTTCCCTCCCCTTTTCCCCAAGACTGCTGCCTTATCCTGGCTAAGCCCTCTGCTGTGGTTTATGGCTTTTTATTCCTATGTGATTGCTTTCCCTAACTCATGTAGGGCGAAAAGCCATGGGCTACACAGAGGAGGGACTGCACCCTCCAGGCACCTCCACAGCGACTCCCCGAGCCCCTCCGGGGCCGCTCGTGCTCGTTTGGGGTCAAACAAGGAGTGAAAGGGGGCACTGAAGCCTGGCAGGGCCTTACCACAGGGGTGGGGAGACAAAAGGAGCTCGGGGGTGGCGGGGCCGTCCCCATTCAGCCCCAAACCCCGGAGCCGCTTTTCTTTGGCGTTTTGGAGCTTTTCCCACACGGCTCAAAGCGTTCCCACCTGCATCCCCCGGAACAAAAGCGCCGGGAAGAGGCCAAGGGCATTCCCGAGGGCATTCCCGAGGGGTGCAGCTGCCCAGGGGGTGGCAGCAGCCCCGAGCAGGGGGTTCGGGGGGTTTGGGGAAATTTGGGCACCTCCAGCCCCATCTCCCAGCCCAGAGCTGGGCCCAGCGGGTTGGTGCCAGGCAGGGGCTGTCCCCAAAGGTCCCCAGAGGAGGTCGTGGCCTGGCCGGTCACGAGGGTGGGGAGGGGAGGTGGCGGCCAGGACCAGCAGAGGAGGATGGGCTTAATCACAGGGCAGGGCTTGGCCTGTCGGGGCTTTTTAAATGTGCAAAGTCTGATGGGGTGGGAGAGGAGGGGAGTGCTGCAGGTCCCACCCCACAAACCCCATTCCTGCAGATCCCACCCCACAAACCCCATTCCTGCAGACCCCATTCCTGCAGATCCCACCCCACAAGCCCCATTCCTGCAGATCCCACCCCACAAACCCCATTCCCACAGACCCCAGCCCATTCCTGCAGCCCCCACCACCTCCACGACCACCCCAAGAACCCCGTGGGGTTCCACCCCCACTCCCCAGGCAGGAAACGAGCAATTTCTGTCTCCTTTAGTTCTTCTTTTCTCACTTCCTGAGCTTTGACTCATTTGGGTGTCAGGCTTTCAAGTTTATTTCACCAGCCTGGAATGCATCTTTAAAAATAATAGTCCTGGGAGGAAAAAAAAAAAAAAAAAGGAAAAAAAGCTGAGGTTCAGCTGTAATCCCATGACTCAAGGAGGTGTGGAAGGAAGAAAATCATGAAATCCCATGAGTTCCAACAATGAAAGCAGGAGAGCTGGCACATAAATCATCAAAAACCAAACACCATCCGTCAAAATGAAAGGAATTAAGCCAATCTCGCCGGGCTGTTTTAATTATTTTTTAATGAGGATTTGCTCATTCAGAAAATTCACCCGTGACAATGCCTGCCCCGAGCCATTGATGCCGGCCAGGGGGACACGCTTGGCTTGGCCCCTCCGCCCCCGCCCGGGGCTGCTCCAAACCGGGAATGGGAGCGGGGCTGAGGGGGCTGAGGGTGCCAAGGCGGGGAGAGCGGGGCCAACCTCCCAAAACCACACCAGCTCGGGCCGTTTTGCTTTGTTGCCACCCAAAGTGTGGTGGTGGGGAAGCAAAACCCTCTCTGGATGGTCCCTGCTGTCTCCACGAGCATCCCTGGAGGGACCTGGAAGCTCATCCAGTCCCTTCCCCTACCCCAGACTGATCCAAACCCTGCCCAACCCAGCCTGGGGTATTTCCAGGGATGGGGCAGCCCCAAACACCGGCCCCTTGCTGATATTTTGGTGGCCGTTGTGGCAGGAATTTTGGGGATCTCTGCTCTCCAGAGATCCCCCAGCTCTGGGAATGGCTCTCACTGCTTCCATTTGATGGATTTTTCCTTTAGGGAGGAAGGAGTGAGGCAGGGAGGGAGCGGAGGGAGGACCTGGGAGGGGAGGGAGCAGACTGGGCACACTGGTGGGGGTGACTGGTGGTCAGCAGCCAGGCCTGGTGACTTTGTGCCAAATCTCCTGGTGCTGTTTGCCAGCCCCATTTCCCCCAGGGCTTCTGCAGAGAGATTTAGAGAGATTTGACTCGGGGTTTTCAGTCAGGGGCTTGCAGGAACCCCATCCCACAGATCCCATCCCACAGATCCCATCCCACAGACCCCATTCCCACATCCCAAAACTGGGAGAGGTTCAGGCTTGTCCTGCCAGGAGTGGGAATTGTCCCAAGAGCAGCCCCTGGGCATCCCTGGGGGCAGCAGCCCAAATTTTGGCTCAGGAATGTGCAGGCTCAGGGCATCAGCTCCCAAATTCAGCCCAAATTTTGGAATGTGCACGCACAGAGCACCAGCTCCCAAATTCCACCCGGGACTGGGATGGGGAGTGCAGGGAAGCAGCTGCACCTCCCTGCTGGGTCACCCAGCCCTGCTGCTCCAGTGCCGGGGGATAATTAGGGGGAAGAGTGCCAATCATGAATATTTTAATTACAGCCGGATGATAATGAACCGAAACGCGGAGTTTTTCAACCAAAGCTGTGGCCCTGTGGGACACCCGGCCCCTGGGGGGGGGTCGGTGCTCACATGGGATCTTCCAGGGGGAAACGATGCTCGGCTGGAGCCTGCCGGGGGGGCTTGGAGCTCGGAGAAGAACCAGGAAATTAAAATCCATGTTAAATCCCAAATCCTCGACCCAAGCCATGCCTGGATGTGAGATTCTATTTTGCCTCAGAGGGTTCAGTTCCTCGAGTGCTCATCCCACCCCAAACCCAAATCCGGGATTTTGGGAGAACTGGGGATCCGGGGGAAGGTTTGCTCTGACAATTCACCGGCAGGACAAAAAAAAAAAAAAAAAAAAAAAAAAACAGAAAGAAAAAAAAAAAAAAAAAAAAAAAAAAAAAAGAGAGAAAAAAGACACAAATCCGGGAATTATTTATCCAGCTCTGCCCTGGGTGAGGAATTACGGCTTCCTCCTCCTCCTCCTCCCGACTGCCTGGGAATGGATTATTTAGGAACTGGTGAGGCCACCGGTGCTGAGTCAGCCCCGAGCTAATGAACACCCCGGCTGCCCATTTGAAATTTATTGCACCTATTAATTACAACCATTAGCTGCAGCCAGTGAAATTTTTATAATGAGGACCCTGGCGACTTTGCCTTCCTAGCAGCAAATTAACTGTGTGGGGGGAAGAATCAATGGGATCAGCAGACTTTACAGAAGCGATGTTTTAATTAGCGATTCTCTGCAAACATGCCAGGCAACATCTTCTCCCGTCATTATCTCCCCTTAAAGGGATGGCGCTGCTTTTCAGGCCGGTTTTATCCCCTCCTCTGTCTCCTCTGTTGTTGGGTTTTTAATGCTCGGCTGCTCATTAGAGAAGCAGCTTTGAAGTGGGGGTTTGGCTCAGGGCTGGTTGTAAGCAGCGAAATGTCCGAGGGGTTTTTTTGGGGGAAAAAAAAAAAATCCAGGCTAGAAAATAATGAGTTTGAAAACTTGGCTGGAAAAACGCTAAATTGGATGGATTTTGGGGCTGGGAGGAGGAGGATGAGGCGTGTGGGAAAGGGGTTGTGAGGGAGGGGATGTCCCAGCAGAGAGTTCTGGGATGCAGGAGCTGAACTTTGGATGCTCAAAAATCGAAGGAACAAAAATCCCAGGCAAAACTCTGTGCATAGAACCTCCCCACCACCCAGAAAAATCCAGAATTCAGGAGTGGATCCTGCGAGGCCCAGCTGTGACCCTTCCACTGGTGTTTTGCTCGGTGCATTTTAAAAACCACGCCGATGATCCCGAAATCATCAGTCCCTCCTAAAAATCTTGGCTGTGGTCCTATGGATGGAGCAGTTATCACGAAAGGCAAATGAAATGATTCTTTTTCCCCTCCGTTTCATCACAAATAATTTAATTCCTGCAAAAAACACCGATTTCCATTGCAAATGATTTCCTCTCCCGAGGAAAAAGCCCGGCACGCTGGTGGCAAAGGCATCTCTGAAATCCGGGGGTTCAAATGCAAAATTTGTTTTTTCCCAACCCGTTCGCCAAAAAGTGAATTCGAGGATGTCTCCCAGGAATAGAAAAGCTGAGGGAGAGGGAGAAAAACCAGGTGGAACGAAAGATCCTGGTGCAGGAGCATCCCAAGCCTGGGGCTGGCGGCCACTGCTGTCACCTAAAATTGTCACCTGGGATTGTCACCTGAGCTGAGCCCCGGCCAGCCCCGCCCTTCCCCCCTGTGCCAGGAGCTTCCCGGATGTCCGGCAAATCCCAGGGAAATGGGAATTGCTGGCTGAGGGAGCAGACTCGCTCCAGCTGCTCCAGACATTTTTCCGGGCTCAGGGAAAGTGCCGTTATTAAAGTGAGCGTGCTGATGGCAGCCAGCTCCCAATTCATCACCGTGACAGTGACAAACACGGCCCGGGGTTATGCGCTTGAGTAAAGAGAATTCTCCAGCTTTACATTTTTAATGCTCCGCGCATTTTCTCGCCTGCAGCCAGTTTTATCCCGAGGATCTTCTCCCTTGAATGGAAAGGGCAGCGCGGGGCTGGGGAGCCTGCCCAGCCCTTGCAAATCAGCCAGGGCTTCTGTCAGCGCTGCCCAAGCCGCTTCATTTAATTTTTTTTAATTATTCCTTGCTCTTCCAGGATCCCTTTTTTCCACCTTTTCAAGGGGAACAGGAGCGTCGGCCTCAGCTGGGCTGCCTCCATTCTCCGGGGCTCATTCATCATTGTCCCCTGCCTGAATGGGAGGCAGAGGGTCAGCCTGAAAAGCCGGAGCGCTACAAGCCCCTCTAAATATCTCAATAGGTCCCTAATGGGGTCCCAGCCAGACCCCCCAGGCTTTCAGGGTGCTTTTGTGTCTGCAAAAGCGCGGGGAGGGGGACGCGGGGTGGCACAGGGCACCCCTGGGGACCTGCCTGGGAGGTCTGGGGGCTTTTTTTTTTTCCTGGCTATTATGGACAGCGTTATTTAATTTGATAATTAAACACCGCTGGGCCAAACGCGAGTGCTGGAGCAGCCCCCACACTTTTCCCTGCGCCCACCTCCCCTTCGCTTCCCTGCTCCAGCTGAGCCGCAGGGCTGGGAGGTGAGCGGCCCCCCCCCATGCATCTGAGGGAAACGGCAGTGCTGGGAACTT
>JANRMJ010000059.1:2075354-2086979 GCA_025584955.1 Alethe diademata
TGACTGATCCCAGTGGGAACTGATTGATCCCAGTAAGAATTGACTGATCCCAGTGTGAACTTATTGATCCCAGTAAGAATTAACTGATCCCAGTGAGAAATAACTGATCCCAGTGGGAACTGATTGATCCCAACAGGAATTGATTTATCCCAGTTGGAACCAACTAATCCCAGTGGGAACTGATTGATCCCAGTGGGAACTGACTTGGCCCTGGACACTTCCATGGAAGTTCATTCCCAGAAAACCAGCGGGTGACCCAAAGTTGACGCTCCAGGTGTGTCCCATCATTCCTGGCTTCTTTTCCCAGGAATTGTGACAACCCTTGAGGACATTTTCCACAGGAATGTGATGAAATCCCAGATTTATTCAATCCCCAGAGCTGGGAATGAGGAGGGCAATGCCTTTCCCTGCTATTTCCCAGCATTCCCTGCTTTTTCTCAACATTCCCTGGCATTTCTCACAACTTTTCCTGTCACTCTCCATGGAATTGTCACCCTTTGTCACTCAATCATCAAATCCTGGTGTCACCACCTCTCCATCTGCCACCGGAGCTGCCTCAGGAATCGGAATAAATTAATTGGGAGAAGCTTTTGGCTCCAGGATAATGAAGTTGGCACAAGCCCAGCTCAGGAGCGAGCCCAGGGATGCTGTGGTTAAAAATTCCATAAAAATAAAAGGGATTTCTGGGGAATTAAAAGGCTGGGTTGGAATTTAGGGTTTCCTTGGAAAAGGTTGAAGGGTAGGGGGGATGGATTGAGCCAGGGATGAATGAAGTGAGGGTTTTTATCCACCAAAACTTTTCCAAAATCCCTGGAAAAGGTGGAATCCGTGTACTGCAAATCCTTGGAAACACAAATCTCCCCTTGCTGACACCACTGGAAGCGGGAGGGAAAATCCACAGGAAAATCAGAGTTTAAAGTTGAGGAAATAAACAAAGGAAAGGGAAATTTCAATATTTAACTCCTCCCACCTCATCTCCAATCCACCAAAGTTTCCTGCTGGGAATATTCAATGGAAAAAGCGTGAAAATCCATTAAAACCCTGGAGCTGAGGGAAACAAAGAGCAGGGATTGGGAATGAAGGTTGGATCAGCAAATTCCTGGAATTCTACACGTCGGAATTGGAGCTGGAATCCAACTTCAGTAAAAAACTGAGAAGGTTTTCCGTAAAAAATTCAGGAGAGGAGGAAGGATCCCACCTCTGGCACAGCTCAGACACAGGACCCAGGAACAAACTGTCCCTAAAAAACCATTCCAAGATTTTCCCTGCCTTTCCCAGGATAATGTGGGAATGTGGAGGGTGTCCCACCTTGCCTGAGGTGATGTGGAAAATTGGGAATCTCCCTCACGTGGCTTTGGGAAGGATTTCTCTCCCTTTTCCCAAGCTCAAGATGGAACGAATGCTCAGAGCATGGAAAAAGTGGAATTTCCATGTGGGAGGGATGAATCCCGCAAGACTCAGGCACAAAACCCCTTTGGGATGTCAGGGAACCCCACAAAATTCTCAGAGCATCCCTGCAGGATGCCAGACCCCTTTTTGGGATTGTCCCGTTTTCCCAGCCCTTTTCCTGCTGCTCTCCCGCATCCCTCGGGATGGCATCCCTCGCTGGTGGCCATGGCAACGCCAATCCGTGCGGGAAAGGGGAGGAAGCAGGAAAATTATTCATGAGAAATGAGAGACAACTCAGAGCTGAACCTCTGGAAGCTGCTCCTGCCCGGAGCAGGCGGGAAAAGGCCGTTCCTCAGCGTTCCCATCGGGAAAACGCTCCTGATTTATTAATAAAAAGGAAAAATATTCCTTTTTTTGTTGTTGTTGTGCTTAATTAGGAGGAAAATCTTCCTGGAGGGATCCTTGGTGATCCCAACCCTTCTCCCCTTTTCTGCTCCTCTGGTTCAGCTTTTCCAGAGCCTCTGGGGTCAGAGCATCTGAGCAGGAGGAGATTTTGGGAAAGCAGAGCAGGCAAAGCCTGGCTTTAAACATTCATGGAATTGTCCCGTTCCCAGGAGGGGGACGGCACTAATTCCCTGCTCCCGAGGGAATTCTGCTCCAGCAGCTCTGAATTCCCAGAGGATTTCCAAACTTCCTGCCTGTGCTTCCTGCTGCTTCACTCCCGGAATTATCCCCATCCCAAAAATCCCAAGAATCCCAAAAATCCCAAAAATCCCAAAAATCCCAAAAATCCCACTTCCCTCAGCTGCAGCTCCAAATTCCTGGAGGCTGCAGAGAGCTCCAAACCTTCTCCCGTGTGCATCCCTCTGGAATGAGCCCATCCCACGCCAGGGCAGATCCCACAATCTCCAAGGATTTGATTTATTCCTCCTACTCCAAGGGCAGGGAGTCACCTCCCTTTCCCTCTCTCATGGCCAGCACAGTTTTCCCTCTCCAGAGCTCAGGTTTTGAGGTCGTCCCTCCCTCTATCCCAAACCCAAATCCAAGGATTTCCAGGAAATGTAAGGATTTCCAGAAAATCTCCATCTCCTCATGGCTTATTCCAAGCACAAGGAGCCACTTCCCTTTCCCACTCCCACATCAGGCACAATTTTCCCTCTCCAGAGCTCAGGTCGAGGTTGTCCCTCTCTTCATCCCAAATAAAAAGTGCCTCAAATCCAAGGATTCATGGAAAATCTCTGCCACCTCCTCACACGTTATTCCAAGGGCAGGGAGACACCTCTCTTTCCCTCTCCCATTTTTTCCCCCCTCCAAAGCTCAGGCTGAACTTGTCCCTCTCTTTATCCCAAACTCAAAGATTTTCTGCATCCCGGGAAGGACGCTTCCGCATCCCAAAAAATTCCCCATTTCCCTCCAAGATTTTCCACATCCCTGGAAATGATGCCCTGAGCTCCCCACATCCCAAAAAATCCCCGTTTCCCTCTAAGATTTTCCACATCCCATGAAGGATGCTCCCACATCCCAAAAATTCCTCCAAGATTTTCCACATCCCATGAAGGACTCCCTGAGCTCCCCACATCCCAAAAAATCCCCGTTTCCCTCTCCTGTCCTCCCCACAGACAGCTGGATTATCCCACCCCCTCCATACTGGAAAAGCGCCGAGGCTCCACAGCCCTGATCCGTAATTCCAATTTTCTCCATCCTTCCCTTCTTTCTCCCTTTTCCTGCTTTTCCCGAGGGAACAATGGAGCTGTGGCACCGGACACTGCCCACTCTGTGCCCTCCCCGTGCCCGAGTGCCAGCCTGGGCCTGTCCCCATGTCCCCAGGGAGGGGGGGATGGCGTTTTGTTCCCAGATGCAGCTTCCTTTTGTTCCCAATCCTGTGGGAAAAGCTAAGCAGAGACATCCCCACCACTGAGAATTCCCAGCCAGGAATTTCTGAGTATCCCACTGATATTCCAGCGAGAAGTAAGGGTTTCACAGCAAGAAAATTCCAGAGGAATTAGGGATGGGGGTCACAGGAATCCACATTTCCCAACCTCCCACACTCTCGTTGCTCATCCTGGGATTTTCTAGCTGGGAAAGAACCAACCCCAGCCAGGGAAAAGAGGGAATTTAACCGAAAATAAAATTAAAAACCCAATTTTTAATTGTCTGTGCATCCCGGCTCCAGCAGAAATTCAGGAACAGATGGGGGAAGGAGGGAGCGGGGAGAGGAATCTTTCTTGGGATAATTGTTGGAATAGAGGTGGCCAGGATTTCCCTGGAGGGAGGTGCAGGAACTTGGGGAGAGACTTCTCAAAGATTAAAAGCGGGAATTTCCTGGCGAAGGACTAATCAGGCAGGCCCAGCAGCGATAAACCCCGGCTTAAAAACAAAGCCCCGCTTTGTAGCTTTAAATGAGGAATTACCCAATCCCATCCACGGCTTCATTAGCATCTCATTAATATGCAATTCCCATTTTCCTGATTAAACGGTTGGGAGTAGGGAAGGCTGGGAGGAGGAGGTGCCCCAGTGCTGGCTCCGAGCCCTGGGGATGCGTTTTGGAGAAGAATTCCCATTTTCCTTCTTCCCGAGGTGCCCTCCAAGGATTCCTGGCTTTTTCCCACTTTTTCCCAGTTCGGGTGTATCCAAACCCGACATTCCCTGTTTTCCAGCCCCCGCATCCCAACATGGAATTAACGTCGTGCCAAGGGGAATGTTCTTATCTCCACCACCAAAATTCCCTCTTTAGCAGCGATTCTGAGAACTTGGAGCTTCCAGGAGCCGCTCCCGAGGTTTTGGCGCTTCCCTGAATCCCATCCTGGCTCCCTCCACCTCCAGGACCCCCCCAAATCCTCCCTCCCCCACCACAAACCCCTTCCCGTTCCACTTTGAGCCTCATTAAACCCTCGGGAGCCGCCGGGATAATTCCAGCCTGGCTGATCCCGGATTTTCTGGGATTGGGGATGCCCACTGGGCACGGCAGGGAGATTTCCAACAGCAGGAAAATTGGGATAGGGCTGGGAGGGAGAAGGATGGGACAGACAGGGGAGCAAAACCCGAGCTTCAAAACCATCAAACCCCATCCCTGCAGATGGATTTGTTCCTTTTCCTGGTTTTTCCTGGATCTGCTGGAATGAAAAGCTGCTCCAGCCTCTTGGAGAAGGAACATGAAAGAGAGACAGGATCTGAGCGAGGCCGAGGCTTGAATTTTATTCCCTGAAGCAACTTCTGGGATATTCCTCTGGGGTAGCAAAGGAAAAATGGGATTTGGAGTGGATCTGCTCCCACCCTGGGTGTTCTGGCCATTCCATGATTTCCGAAGGAGAGGAGGAGGAGGAGAAGGAGGAGGGAACAGCAGAATTCCCAAGGGTGGCCACAGTGGCACCTCTCAGACCCTCCCAGGTCACTCTGCCCAGTGCTGGGCTAGTCCTTCACAAGGATTTTGGGATTTCCCTGTGCCCAGAGCCAGGAAATCCTCCCCAGAAAACCTCAGCTTCCCAATTTCCTGGGATTGGCTCCAGCTCTGTGGGGCTGGAGCTGCGGTGGCCCTGGGACACCTCCTGGTGGTGTCCCCAGGATCTTCCCTGGAGACCAGAGACATCCCCAGGATCTTCTCCTGATCCTCAAGGTATCCCCAGGAATTTCCCCTGACCCTGGAGACATCCCCAGGAATTTCTTCTGGGGAGAATAAAGAGAAGAACAAGTGGGAATAAAGGGAAGAATAAAGGAGATAATAAAGGGAAGAATAAAGGAGAATAAAGGGAAGAATAAAGGGAGATAAAGGGAAGAATCTTCCCAATGAACACTCAAGTCTGAATACCAAAAACCCTCCAGAAATCCCAATTAACACTTCAGGAATCCCAATTATCACTTCAGTGCACCTTGAACTTCCTGCTTCTCCTTTTCCAGAATTCCCATCTATTCCTGCATTTCCATTTCATCTTTCCCAGCTTAAAACCACATCCCACAGCTCCCAGGGGAACCCTTTGGATCCTTTCCCCCAAAAAGCCCCTGAGATGAGGTTTTGGGATCAGATTCCAAGGATGTGGCTGGAAGAGCCGGATGAATCCCGCTGGATCCGAGGGCTCAGCTCCATCCCAGGGCATCATTCCCATCGTTGCCTCTCCTTCAGTGGAGCTAAAATTATCCCTGAGCAGCTCAAATCCCAAATCCTGTTTTTTTTATGGCCTCTGGAGCCCGATCCCAAGGGCAGCTCTGGCTGTGGCACAGATCAGGAGCAGAAATAGCAGGAGGGTGGCACGGATCGCTCCGGGGTGGCACAATTTGGGATTGGCACATCCCAAATTGGCACATCCACCTGCACGGGGTCAGAGCTGGGGGATCTCCTGGGAACGGCCCCTCCAAAGCCTCTCCCTGGTGGGAATAAGGTCCTAAAATACCCTTAGTGGGGAAGGGATCCCAAAATTTCCCAGGGCTCCTCCACAGCTTGTCCCAGCTCTGATTCAGTGGGAAAAGGATCCTAAAATCTCCCAAATCCCCTCCGTGGCTTCAGATTTAGTGGGAAAATGATCCCAAAGTCCCCCAAATCCCCTCCATATCTTCTCCTGGATGAAATTTACAGGGAAGGGGATCCCAAAACCTCACAAATCCACTCCACAGCCTCTCCCAGCTCAGGTTTGCAGGGAAAAGGATCCCAAAGCCTCCCAAACCCGCACTGCCCATCCCATTGCAGATATAATTGTGCCATCTGCCCTCCCTCATCCCAGCAGCTGTTCGGGATCAATCCCAGCCATCCCAACCCCCTTTCCACTGGACAATAGGGCAGGAACAGCTCTTCCCTAGGGAAAAGGGAATTTGTTTTACTTCCGGGGGGGTTTCATCCCTGGATGCTCCTGATTTTCACCTTGCTTTGGTTTGGAAGAGGAATTCTGAGAACCATCCGCGGATGGGAATTCTCAGAAAGTGCCTATTCCTACCTCCATCCCAAATCTGGGATTCAGGTCAAAATCCTGCCAGGAACACTTAGAAAACCCCAAATTCCTCCCAGCTGAGCTGTGCAGCTCCCAGGAACCATTCCCACCCCCATCCCAACCCCAGGCCTGTCCTAAAAGGCTGGAAAAGGGAGACAAAGGAGCACGAATCCCTGGAATCAAACATTCAGGAGCAGCCTGCTGTCCTGGGCCGGGGCCAGCTCAGCCTCACAGCTGTCACCGAGGCCAGGGCGATTCAGACGAGGTCAACCAAAAATCCCCAGGCTGGTCCCAGCTGCTGGGATGGCCGGGAATAAATCCCTGGGGAGTGCTGGCAGCTGGATCCCGGAGCTGTCAGCAGGAAATGGCAGCCTGGGATGTGCAGAATCAGATTTTGAAGGACGTTCGGGGAAAATCTGCCCTCTAAAATGTGCGAGTCTGGTGTTGGGTGTAAAAACCCATGTGGATGAGTTCAGCTGAATTCCAGCTTTTTTAGGAGTGAAGGAGGAGCGTTGAGTTTTGACAGGAAGTTTGGGTTTAAGATATTTTATGTTAGAATTGAAGTTTTTCATTTATAGAGGAAGAAGGAAATGGGATTATCGATTTCTTGAGTGAATTTGAGGTGGAATTGCTGAATCACGGAATTTTTGGGTTGGGAAGGAGGTGAAAGATCCCCCAATTCCACCACAGGGACACTTCCCATGATCCCAGGTGGCTCCAACCTGGCCTGGGACACTTCCAAGCCATGGATCCTCTGGGAATTTCATCCCAGGGTCTCCTCACACTCTCAGGGAAGAATTTATTCCCAATATCCCACCCAAATCTCCCTTTTGTCAGCCTGAACTCATCCCCTTGTCCTATCACTCAAATTCCCACTGCAGATTCCCTTTTCCTTCCTTATAACTGCTTCACATCCTGAGATTTCCACACAAATCAAATCCCAAAGTTTCCACACAAATCAAATTCTGAGGTTTCCACACAAATCAAATCCCGAGGTTTCCAAACAAATCAAATTCCAAAGTTTCCACACAAATCAAATACCAAAGTTTCCACACAAACCAAATCCTGATATCGCACTTCCAGGGATGGGGCATCCACAGATTCTCTGGGAATTCCATCCCAGCACTTCCCCACCCTCACAGGGAAGAATTTATTCCCAATATCCCACCTAAATCTTCCTTTTGTCAGCCTGAACTCACACCCTTGTCCCATCATCCCAATTCCTGCTGCAGATTCCCTTTTGCTTCCTTATAACTGCTTCACATCCCGAGGTTTCCACATAAATCAAATCCCGAGGTTTCCACACAAATCAAATCCCGAGGTTTCCACACAAATCAGTTCCTGAGGTTTGCACACAAATCAGTTCCTGAGGTTTGCACACAAATCAAATCCCGAGGTTTCCACACAAATCATATCCCAAGGCCTCCACACAAATCAGCTCCTGAGGTTTCCACACAAATTGAATCCTAAGGTCTCCACACAACATTCCCTCCTCCAGGCCCCCCATTCCCACCACCCTCAGCCGGTCAGAATTGTCACCAGAGGAGGTCCCGGAGTGTCCTGGCACGTGCTGGTGGCACAAAGCCCCATCCTGTCCCTCCCCTCCTCCCGCTCCCAGCTGGGATGGCCTCAACTCCATCCCAAGGGAGAGCCCAACAAGGAGCCTTTGTGGCCGGGTCTGCTGGGAATGTCAAAGCCAGATTTCAGGAATGTGACAGCACCGAGGTGACAGCAGGGACAGGAGCTTCTCGTGCACTCCATCAGCTCACAGAGGGGCCTTTATCCCACAGGGAGCGGGATCAGGAGTGATCACGGCCCCTACAGAGTAGAAATCTGGAGTAGAAGTCATCCAGCAACACAGAAAATGAGGGAAATGAGGTTGGAAAGGAATTCCCTTCAGGGCAGGAGGAAATCCAGACCTCCCTGACAAGATCTGACAAAGGCTGTAATGGAATCCAACCCCTGGATGGATCCTGGCGGGTTTAAAATCCAAGGGAATGTTTTGGGAAGGACAAACAAAACCCAAGGGAAGAGCCTGTGGGTTTGGGAAGAGCCTGTGGGAATGGCTGATCTTCATCCCAGCGAAAAGGGAAGGCTGGGATTCTTTCCCTGCCCACAGGTTGGGGGAATATCCAATAAAAACTGCTGGGAATATCCAAAAAACCTGTCCTGAATATCCAACAAAACCTGCTCTGAATTTCCACCAAAAACTGTTGGAATATCCAATAAATCCACTCAGAATATCCAAGAAAACTTGCTCTGACTATTCAACAAAAACTGCTGAGAATATTAAAAAAACTGCTGGGAATATACAATAAAAACTGCCAGGAATATCCAGTAAAAACTGCCCGGAATGTCCAATAAAAACTGTTCCTACAAGGATGGGCAGCTGAGCTTTGTCCAGAAGCAGAAAAATCCCCAAAGCTACACAAAGAGGGAGTGGATGTTGTTCCCTTCTCCCAAAAATCCCGGAGGCAGCTGGATCGCCAAGCAATTCCAGCTGGAATTACCTCAGGAGGTCACCACCATCGGGAGCAGGATCAGTCCTAAGCTCAGCCCAGCTGAGCCAGGCTTTCCCCAGGTGGGGTTTAAAATCCGTCCTAAATTGTGGAGCCCACCCAGCATCCCAACTCCAACTTAAAAACCACTCTGGAGATGGGAAAGGGGGAATTCCCACATTCCCCGCATTCTGCTGTTCCGGTGTATCCCTGTTTTCCCTTTTTATCCTGGATTCAAGCAGGAATAGCGAGATGGGAATTCAGGGAATAATGAGGAATTCCCAAATCCTCAGGAGGGGCTTCAGCACCCTGGAGAGCGGCCGGATCCAAGAGGATCCTTTTCCCACCCACGGACATTCCCGGGCTTGGCATTCCCAGGTTTTCCAGAGAATTCGTGGCTGCCGCATCCCTGGAAGTGTCCAAGGCCAGCTTGGAGCAATCTGGGATAGAGGAAGTTGTCCCTGCCCGTGGAATGGGATGAGCTTTTATTTTCCAACCCAAATGATTTCATGATTCTGCAGGACTTTGAACTCGAGGATCCTTGGGATAACCAGGAGAAGGGAAGAGTTCAGAGGGAAAAAGGGAATTTTGGTGCATTTTCCACTGATCCAAGGAGAACCTTCCCTCCCTCCCAGCTCCCACTGGAGCTGCCAGCCCGGCCTAGCCATGCCAGGAGATTTCAGGAGGAATTTGGGATTCAGGCTGACAGAGCAGCGGGATCGGATTGCGACTGTCCCTGGGAAAAGGAGCAGAATTTTGCTGCCAAGAAGGAGGAAAGTGGCAGAAAAACCTGCCAGGAATTCCAATGAACCTCCGGCTTCACCTTGCGCCAGCCCCGGCGATTGTGCTCCTGTTTTCCCACTCCCTGTGAGGATCCAGGTTTGTTTCCAGAGGTGGGAAAGGAGCATCCTGGAATTTATCCAGGATTTATCAGCTCTTCCAAAGCCTGGGTTGCTCAAAGCTCCCTCTTCCCTTTGGATGCACCTCCAGCAAATTGGGAATGCACCAACACCCTGCTTTAGGCTCCCAGGCAGGGAAAAAACTCCCAAATTCTCCTTTTGGGGGAAAATCTCCATTATTCCCTCTCTCTTGTGCCCTTTGGATGCTCCCTTCCAGATGCATCCCTGAGGAAAACAGGGATGGATCTCAAAATACCGGGATGAGATCCAAAGGAACATGAGGAGGTGTTGTCGGGAATTTCTGCCCAGTCGAACCCATCCGTGGTTTTTTTCCGTGGATAATCCCGCTCCTCCGATCTCATTAAGTGGGAATGGTGATCCCAATAAGCTGAGGGATAAATCCTCCTCTTTTTTAATCTGTAATAACCCAGCCCGCTTTCTTTCATTTGGGATTAAAGGAAAAAAGAAAAGGGAGGGGGAAGGGGATTATGGAACATTTTAACTTCCAGTAAGTTCATTGCAAGCCAGAAACCCTGGAATTATGCAATAATTATCCTGGATAGCCTGGAAAGGAACAAAGGGGCTGCGGGAAGAGGGGGAAAAATGCAAAAAACTGGAGCAGAAGTCATCCAACAACACGGAAAATGAGGAAAACGAGGTTGGAAAGGAATTCCCTCCGGGCCAGGAAGAAACCCAGACCTCGCTGACAAGATCTGACAAAGATTGTAATGGAATCCAACCCCTGGATGGATCCTGGCGGGATTTAGGAATACTTTGGGAAGGGGAAAAAAAACCCGAGGAATAGAAGGAAGTGCCAGAGGTTTTCTGTGGTTTTTTAGGAGTCTCCTCGCAGGTTCTGCTGTTTGAATTAAAATAAAATCTGATTTTCTCAATGGGTTTGAATCCTCCCAATTCAGCTGCTTCTATTGCACCTAAAAAGTGTGGAAAACAGGGAATTCCACAGCTCGCAGAGAGCAAAGAA
Source organism: Alethe diademata (assembly GCA_025584955.1). Taxonomy (NCBI): domain Eukaryota; kingdom Metazoa; phylum Chordata; class Aves; order Passeriformes; family Muscicapidae; genus Alethe; species Alethe diademata. Next base: position 2,086,039 of record JANRMJ010000059.1, read on the forward strand.
ATGAAGGAATTCTGCCTGAACTTCCAGGTTTTTCTCCCTGTAAATGAAGTTCTGCTGGGATTTGGAAGGTTGGTGCTTCCCAGACGAGTAAATTACAGCCCCACAGAAAATCCACTCCCACATGGAAAACAAATCCAGAAATTCCTGCCGAGCGCTCTCAGATAAAATCAGAGCCTCAGGAACGTCCTGGGAATGTGGCTGCTCCGTTTTCCCAGGTTTCCCAAACAAATCTCAAACTTTTCCCTTGGAGGCTCCTCCTTCCCTGAGCAAGGGCAGGATGGAGCTGAAAAATTCCAAAACTCCAAATTGAACCAACAAATTCCAAAGCTTCCAGTTCCCTTTCCAAGCTCCACCTGCCCAGGTGAGCTCCACTGATCTTTGTCCAGGGAATATTTCCTTGGAACACCCCAGAACTTCTCCATTCCTGCTTATTTCTGCATTTCTGGATAAAACTCATCTTTCTCCAGGGAATATTTCCTCGGAGAGCCCCAGAACTTCCCCATTCCTGCTGATTTCTGCATTTCTGGATAAAACTCATCTTTCTCCAGGGAATATTTCCTTGGAGAACCCCAGAACTCCCCTGTATTTCTCAGTGGTGAGCAGGTGGCAGGGCCAGAGTGAGGATCCAATCCAAGGCCATGATCCCTATGGATAATTCCTTTTCCCAAGGTCACCCCACCTGGGATGGAGCACTGGGATTAAGAACGGCTCCAGTGGGAAGCAAAACTCGCTTAAATCCATTTCTTTCCCCTTTTCCCAGCAAAGGAAGCACCAACAAAAATCCCTTTTCCTCCTGCCTGTGTCCATCCCTTTCCTCACAATCTTGGGAATCTCCAAGAATTTCTTGGGATGGCATTCCCAGTTTCCCATTCCCATCCCGTTCCCATTCCCATTCCCACTTTTTGGTTCCCACCTGATCCCAACACCTTCCCTGCTCATCC
>JANRMJ010000059.1:2280136-2290728 GCA_025584955.1 Alethe diademata
GGCTGGATCCCTCAGGGATCCGGGGTGAGTTTGGGGCTGGATTCCTCAGGGATCTAGGGTGAGTTTGGGGCTGGATTCCTCTGAGATCTGGGGTGGGTTTGGGGCTGGATCCCTCTCAGACCCCCAGGAGCCGCTCCAGCCCCTTCCTGCTGCCGGTTTGGGGAGGATTTCAGCTCTTTTGGAGCTCTGGGATGTGTCTGTGCAGCATCCAGGCAGGATCCAGCTGGAGCCACAGCCTCCCACTGCTGTAACAATCCTCCTCTTCCTCCTCCTCCTGCTGGGAATTTAAGCCCAGAATAAACCCAAACTCAAACCCTGCTGAGCTGATGATGAAATCTAGAAACCCAGCCTAGATTAAAACACCCAGATCCCTTTCCCAAGCATTTTTTGGGGCACAGCCGGTGAGCGTTGGGGTGTCTGGGAAGGCTTTGGGCAGCCCCAAGAGGCGGAGGAGGTGAATGAACCCCGGGCAGGGCAATCATTAACCCTGGCAGCCTGGCTTTTCTCAGCATGGGCAGACTTTACCCAACCTGCGCCTTGAGCGCAGCCAATTAGGCAATCATTAACGAGCTCTCTTGGAAGCCGCTCCTGAGGTTACCAGAGTCCAAAACATCCCCGGGGGTTCGCTGGGTGCTCGGGGAGGGAGCGCTGGGGGCGGCCTGGGAGGGTTTGGGGGTTGGGCCTGGGGGTTTTTGGGGATGAGGGATGTGCTAAGGCTGAGGTGTGGTGTCTGCCTGGGTACCAGAGCTGGCCTCCACCCCAAAAACAGGATTTGCTCTGTGTCGTTAGTGGGGTTGTTTGTAAGGCATGAGAGGGAAATTGGGGGAATTCTGCCCCTGAGCACCCAGGGAAATGAAATTCTGCCCCTGAGCCCCCAGGGAAGCGCTGGAAACTGGGGAAATTCTGCCCCTGAACCTCCAGGGAAATTAAATTTATCCCCTGAGCCCCAGGGAAGCGCTGGAAACTGGAAAATTCTGTCTCTGAGCCCCCAGGGAAGAGAAATTCTGCCCCTGAACCCCCAGGGAAGCACTGGAAACAAGGGAAACGCCAGCCCCGAGCCCCAGGGAGGCTCCGCAGAGCGGCAGCGATGCCACCCTGTCCCTTTTGTCCCTTGTGTTGTCCCTTTGTCCCCGGGCAGCCTCCCGCAGGACGTGCCCAGCCCCGCGGCGCTGGAGCAGGAGCTGGCCTGGATGCAGGAGGCGCTGTCGCCGCTGGGCTCGCCCGTGGTGCTGTGCCACAACGACCTCCTGTGCAAGAACATCATCTACGACAGCGCTCGAGGTCTGTGCGGGCCCTCGGCCACCCCCGGGCTGTCACCTCTGTCCCCCGCCCCGCTCCTGACTGCTTTGGTCCCCGCAGGGCGCGTCCGCTTCATCGACTACGAGTACACGGGGTACAACTACCAGGCCTTCGACATCGGCAACCACTTCAACGAGTTCGCAGGTCGGGATGGGATGGGAACCTCTGGGGGCTCCAAAGGGACCCCCAGTCCTCGCCTGGGGTGTCCCCAAACTGGCCCGGGGTGTCCCCAAACTCATCTGGGGTGTCCCCAACCTGGCGGTGGAGAAGGGAGTTAAATCCCCAGTCCCAGGGTGGGAAATGGGACCTCGACATCTCTGGGATAGAGAAAGGAGCTAAATGCCCACCTCCATACTGGTAAATGGGGTGTGTCTGTTACTGGAGGGTGGAGGAGAGAGTTTTATTCCCACTCCCAGATGGGAAATGGGGTCTTCTGTTATTGGGATGGAGGAGGGAGTTGTATTCCCAATCCCATGTTGGGAAATGGGTGTCCCTGTTACTGAGGGGTGGAGGAGAGAATCTTATTCCCAGTCCCGGGATGGGAAATGAGGTTTTCACATCTCTGGGCATGAAGGAGGGAGTTGAATTCCCAGCTCCATACTGGGAAATGGGGTGTCCCTCTTGCTGGAGATGGAGGAGGGAGCTTTATTCCCACTCCCATGTTGGGGAATGGGGTCTCCTGTTACTGGGACGGAGGAGGGAGTTTTATTCCCAGTTCCAAGGTGGAAAATGAGGCTGTCCTGGGGTCTCCTGATCCCTGAGGATGGAGGAGGGAGTTGGATCCCCAGTCTCATGGTGGGAAATGGGGTCTCCCCATCCCTGGGATGGAGGAGGGATCCACACCCCAAATCCTACAGCAGGAAATGGGGCTGCCCATGCTCAGGGTGGGGTCTCTGCTGGCTGTGGGCACTGGGATGCCCCTGGGGTGCCACTCCTGGCTCCTCACCCCGAGGCTGATCCTTGCTTTGTGCCTGCCTGGGGCTGTGCTCTCCTCACTTTCCATGGAGAATCCAATCCCTGCCCATCCCCCCCGTGTCCCCAATGTCCCCTGTGTCCCCCCAGGTGTGAAGGAAGTGGATTATGGCCTCTACCCCAGCAAGGAGATGCAGCTGCAGTGGCTCCACTCCTACCTGCAGGCCTACAAGGAGCTCACCCAGGGGCACCCAGGGGACACCCAGGTGTCCGAGGAGGAGCTGGAAACTCTCTACGTGCAAGTGAACAAGTTCTCCTTGGTGAGTGTGGAGCTGGAAGGAGCCAGCCTTGCTCCAGGGCTGAAAACACAACCCAGGGGATGAGTATTCCTCTGCTCTTGGGCTTCCAGCTCGCCTGGCGAGGATGGGGTTGCAGGTGCCAGCCTGGGAGCTTGGGGACATTGGGGACAGGCTGTGCCACAGGGGCTGGCAGCGCCTCAGGGGCGCCGAGCCCCCGGGCAAGGTCACAGGGGTGTGCTGGGGACAGCAGGGACAGCGTGTGTCCCACAGCCACGGCCTTGGGCAGCCCTTCAGAGGGGCCAGACACCGCCAGGGGTGAGGAAATCCTCTCTGGAAACTGCCAGGGGCGGCCCCAGCCGGTGTTCTGGAAATTTCAGGTGAAACATCCTCTGTTTTCCTGGCTGGAGCTGCCAGGGGGGCAGCACGGCGGGTGGGAAGCCACGTTCAGCATCCTCCCTGCTGCCATCCCTCGGGATCAGCCTCTGCAGGGCACAAAAATCCCGGTGTGGGCCAGTCCCAGTCTGTGTCCTGTCCTTGTCACAGCCCTGGGAATTCCGGGCCCCAGCCAGGAGAGGCACGAGTGTCTCTGTCCCACCAGTGTGTCTGTCCCACCAGTGTCTCTGTCCCACCAGTGTGTCTGTCCCACCAGTGTGTCTGTCCCACCAGTGTCTCTGCCCCACGTTCCCTGATCCTTGTTGTGCCCCTTGCAGGCATCCCATTTCCTCTGGGCGTGCTGGGGCCTGATCCAGGATAAATACTCGACCATAGACTTTAATTTCTTAAGGTGAGTCCACCTCGCTTGCTCCCGGTGGGAAATGAGAGGAGCAGGAGGATCCCGGGGAGGATCCCAGGGAGGATCTCAGTGGTCCCTAGGGAGGATCCTGCTGGTCTTTGGGGAGGATCTTGGGGAGAATCCCACTGGTCCCATGGGAGGATCGTATGGGATCCCAGGAAGGATCCTGGGGAGGATCCTGGTGGTCCCCAGGGAGGATCCCAGGGTGGATCCCGGTGGTCCCCAGGGAGGATCCCAGGGTGGATCCCAGCTGTCCCTGGGGACACGAGTGGCTCAGAGCTGTCCCTCCTCCCTTTTTCAGATATGCAAAGCTAAGGTTTAAACAATACTTCAAGATGAAGCCGGTGGTCGCAGCCCTGCAGGTCCCCAAATAGGCGCCACCCCGAGCTCTTCTGTCCTGGCCGTGTCCTCGCCGCCCCCTCGCCCGGCTCCTGCCGCTGGCCAGGGGGCCAAGAGGAGCCCTGCCCTGGCCACCACCGCTTCCAGGAGAGCCTGGACACCCCCAAGACTGGACCACGAGATGCTGGAGAGGACCACGGCCCCGGCGAGGCCCCAGCCCACGCTGGGGAGCCTCAGCATCGCCTAAAGCCGAGCCTGCCCGGCCCCGGTGCCCGGCGGGTCCGTGCCCTGCTGGCACCGCCCCTGCGCTGTCCCCGAGGGGGACACGGGCTCACCCCGTCTGCTCAGGAGCCCCTGTCACTCACTGTGCCCTCTGTCCCCTCCTGCCCTGCTGGGTGCCACCCCTCAGCAGCACCGGGACCCTTTTCCATCAGGGGTGGGAGTGCAGGGAAAAGGGCAGGGCGCGTGAGCCACGAGGGCCTGGCACCAGTGGGGTGCTGCTGGTGTCCCCACAGCGGCCCCTGGGTGTCCCCACAGCTGCCCCTCCCTGCCCCCACTGTCCCCCTTAGCTTGGTGGCTTCCCCACCCTGTCCCCTGTGCTGCCAGAGCAGCTTCCCAGCTCTGCCTTCGCCCTCTCCCCTGGGGTCAGGGGAGTCCAGGGGGGTTCAGGGGGTCGGTCCTGCCTGTCCCCACTGCTGTCCCCCTCCTTCAGCCATGTCCCCATGCCTGAGAGGAGCTGCCCCACTCCAGGACCAGGCACAGCTTCAACCCCTGCGCTGCTGAGCCCTGTCCGGCCCAATCAGAGCCCTGTGCCCCTGTCCTGGCCGCGGGGACAAGGTGACAGTCCCTTGTCTGGCCACAGGGACCTCCCCCAGAGCCCTGTGTCCCTGTCCTGGCCGCGGGGACAAGGTGACAGTCCCTTGTCTGGCCACAGGGACCTCCCCCAGCCAGACCCAGGGTTGCTGTTGGTGCAAAATAAAAGCTGCTGGTAGCTGGAATTTGGGGGTGGTGGATCTGGGGGGCTTGTGCTGGAGCAAGGGCAGCACCCCCGGGGTCTAGGGGTGCTCCTGTCCATTCCATACCTGGAGATGTCCCCACCCAACCCCAATCTGGTGAAGCCCAGGCCCTGCTCTCTGCTCCAAAAAGTCACTTTTATTGTGCCAAGGGACAGGGGGAGGAACGATTGTAAACAGGGATGTGAAATATACAGGTTAAGTTACTCATTGTCTTATTAACAAAATAAAGCTCTATCTATATTTACAATCTTTAAAAAACAAAACAACAACCAAAAAAAAAAAAAAAAAGAAAATAAAAAGAAAAAAAATAAATGGAAGAGAGACAGGAAGAGCTGCAGCTGTGGGGAGGGGGCACGTCTGCTTCCAGTCCCTCTGCAGCACAGCCCAGCCCAGCCTGGGAGCTGGGACCCCTCCCCTGGGACCCCTTTTCTTCCCCAAGGACCGCCTGTCCCTCCCCAGGGGCCCCAGCACAGGGAGTTGGGAATAAATAAAGCACTGACACAGGGCAGGAGAGGAGGCGAGATGTCCCCTGGGATGTCCCCTGGGATGTCCCCAGGGCAGCGTCCCCAGGGCAGTGTCCCCAGCACTGGGGTGCTGATGCTGCTGAGCTTCCAATCCCCACCCCGGGTTGGGGACAGAGGGACAAGAGGACAAAGGGACAAGGGGACAGAGGCTGGTGCCTGCTTTGTGCAGCCTTGAGCCCTGGTGGCTGCAGCTCCCGTGGTGTCCCCAGCGCTGGCACTGTCCCCGCAGTGTCCCAGGCTCAGAGCCCGTTCCCGGCTGCTGCCACAGGGAGGTGCCGGAGCCCCGCGCACGGAGGGACACGGCGGGGAGAGAGCGGCTGAGCACAGCTGGACACTGCACACACAGCTGGACATTGAGTGTGCACAGCTGGACACTGAGTGTGCACAGCTGGACACTGCACACACAGCTGGACACTGCACACACAGCTGGATATTGAGTGTGCACAGCTGGACACTGTGCACAGCTGGACATTGAGTGTGCACAGCTGGACAGTGTGTGTGCACAGCTGGACAGTGTGTGTGCATGGCTGGACACTGCACACACATCCCTGGACGCCACAAACACACCTGGACACTGCACACGCACATCTGGGCACCACACGCGTGTGGACACCGTGTGTGCACAGCTGGACATCACACACACAGCTGGACACAGCACACACATCCCTGGACACCACAAACACACCTGGACACCGTGTGTGCACAGCTGGACACTGCACAAACACACCTGGACACCCCTAACTCTCACCTGGACACCCCTCATGCACAGCCACACCTCACCCCAACCCCTCCAGAACAGGCTCTAACCAGAGCAAGCTCATTTTTCCCAATAATTCCTTTTTTTTTTTTTTTTTTTTTCCCCCTAAGGGCCATTATTGCTCCCTCCCTGTCACCCCGCAGGGCTCAGGTGGAGCCCAGATTTCAGGGCCAGGTGCCAGGGACAGCCGGGCACGTCCCCCCCGAGCGGGCCTGGCAGGGCAGGAACAGCCCCTGCTTTATTCCCAAAGTGGGCCAGAGCTGCCGGGAGCACAAAGGGCCCCGAGGAGCCCTTGGCTGGAGCTGGGGCCAGGCTGGAGCTAAAATTGGCTCGGTGGGAATTCCTGGCAGGCTCCAAAGAGCGAGCGGGAAGCGCGGCGGGGAGGTCACACCAGGATAGAGGAGGGACGAGCGAGTCCCCACCCCGTGTCCCCACCCTGTGTCCCCACCCCGTGTCCCCAGTCCGTGCCCAGCAGGTGAGGCTCTCTGCAGGTGCTGCAGGGCTGGGAGATGCTCTGGAGGTTCCCTGCACCCCCTCAGGGGTGACAGCCCAGCAGCCGTGTCACCAAATCTCCAGGCTCGGTGGCCTCAGCTCCAAGCAAGACCAAGCCAGTCCTCACCACCCAAAATTCCAGGTGCCCACCTGCGGGTGGGCAGCTCTCCTGGGGCTGAGTGGCTCCTGTGGCAGCCAGCCCTGCCACCCCCTGCGCTGTCCCTGTCCCCTCAGTCCGTCAGCACCACCAGCTCGCCGTCGCTCTTGTCCTCGCCCTCCGAGTCCTCGTCCTCGCTGTAGCGGTACATGTCCCCCTCGGCCACCGAGTGCCCGTCCTCGCCGGCGTCCCCGTCCTTGAGGCTGCGGGTGTTGACGATAACGGGCATGGTGGGGTCCACGCCGCGGGGCAGGTAATGCTCCAGGAGGGGCGGGGGCAGCTGGACGCCCACCGGCCGCGGGTACAGCACGTCCGAGGAGCTGGGGGGCACCTGGCTGCCCTGCGGCCTGTGGGGCACGGGGGTGGGCAGTGAGAGGGCAGTCAGGGGGCAGGGGGACCCTCGGCCACACGGGGGGACATTCTGTGGGGGGCAGGTGGGCACCAACCCCATAAACATCAGGTGGGCACGAGGTGGGCGCTCACCTCATCGACATCAGGTGAGCACCAACCCCATAAATATCGGGTGATCACCAACCCCATGGGCACCAACCCCATAAACATCAGGTGAGCACCAACCTCATGGGCACAGGGTGGGCACCAACCCCATAAACATGAGGTGGGCACCAACCCCATGGGCACCAACTCCATGGGCACCAGGTAAGCCCCACCCCACTGGTGCAGATGAGCACAAACCCCATGGGAACCAGGTGAGCACTTGCCCCAGTAAAGCCAGGTGGGCACAAACCCCATGTCACTAGGTGAATACCCACCCATGTCACCAGAAGAACACCCACCCGTGTCACCAGGTGAGACCCACCAATGTCACCAGATGAACACCAATGTCACCAGATGAACACCAATGTCACTAGGTGGGCACAAACCACATGACGACCAGGAGAACATCCATGTTACCAGGTGAACACACATGGTGACCAGCTGGGCACAAATCCCATGGTGACCAGGTGAACACCCACCCATGTCACCAGGTGGACAGAAACCCCATGGACACCAGGTGAACCCCCTATTATGGACACCAGGTGGGCACAAACCCCATGGGGACCAGGTAAACATCCACGTCACCAGGTGAACACCCACCAACGTTACCTGGTCACCACGGGCACAAATCCCACGGTGACCAGGTGAGGCCACACCCATGTCACCAGCTGAGCCCCACCCCATCGCCACCCCCAGATCCTGGGAGAGGAGCGCACAGCGCATCCCTTATCAATTAATTACCCAATCAAATATCCCTGCCTGGCGTCCTGGCGCCGGTTCCTCATCAGCGCCTTGTACTCGCCCACGCGCAGCCGCTTGCCCTCCACGATGCAGGTGCGCTTGGGCCGGGGCTTGTATTTGTAATCCGGGTACTTCTCCAGGTGCTGCCGGCTCAGCCGCGCCTGCTCCTCGTAGTAGGGCTGCTTCTCCTGGTTGGACATGGATTTCCAGCGGGATCCTGCGTGGGGAAGGAGCAGAGCGTCCTCACAGCCCGCCCGAGCGAGGTGATAAACCCATCCCGAGAGTAATCGGTGCTGGTGGTTGATTAATGAATGAGTGCTGTTAATTAATGGCATTCCTTGTGGGGATAGCACCTGGATTTACAGCTGTGCGCTGCAGCTGGTTCTCCCAGAATATTGGGAACAGCTTCCCTGACTTTCCCTGGGCATTTCCAGGGATTCATCCCCTCATTCCCTGACCATCCCCAGGCACCTCCAGGGGTTAATTCCCTCATTCCCTGATTTTCCTCCCTGGGATTCATCCCCCCAGGTTCCCTGACCTTCCCCAGCTCAGGGAGGTGCCTCCATGGCGATTCAGAGGGGCCCTGCCCCAGGATCTCATTCCCATCCCTCCAGGGAACGCAGAGGGATCCAGCCCCTGGATTTCATTCCCATCCCTCCAGGGGATCCCCTGCCCCAGGATCTCATTCCCATCCCTCCAGGGAAGGCAGAGGGATCCAGCCCCGGGATCTCACCCAGGATCTTGCTGATGCTGGAGTTGTGCATGTCCGGGAACGCCTGCAGGATCTTCCTGCGCTCATCCTTGGCCCACACCATGAAGGCGTTCATGGGCCGCTTGATGTGGTTGTTGTTCCTGGACTCCGGGAAGTGCCGGGAGCCTGCGGGGAACAAGTGGGATGAGCAGAGCCGGAGCAGAGCCGGGCTCAGCGGGGCTGGAGCAGAGCTGGGCTCAGTGGGGCTGGAGCAGAGCTGGGCTTAGTGGGGCTGGAGCAGAGCTGGGCTCAGTGGGGCACGGATCAGAGCCGGGCTCAGTGGAGCACAGATCAGAGCCGGGCTCAGTGGGGCACGGATCAGAGCCGGGCTCAGTGGGGCTGGATCAGAGCCGGGCTCAGTGGAGCACAGATCAGAGCCAGGCCCAGCAGGTCCGGAGCAGAGCCAGGCTCAGTGGAGCACAGATCAGAGCCAGGCTCAGTGAGGCACAAATCAGAGCTGGGCTCAGTGGGACACAGATCAGAGCCGGGCTCAGTGGGACGCAGATCAGAGCCGGGCTCAGTGAGGCACAAATCAGAGCTGGGCTCAGTGGAGCACAGATCAGAGCCGGGCTCAGTGGGGCACGGATCAGAGCCGGGCTCAGCTCAGCGCTCCCTCGTGCTCACCATCCACGTCACAGCTCAGCAGAGCCTCGTCCAGCCGGTGCCCGGGCGCCTCCTCCATCCTCTCCTTCAGCGGGGACGAGTCCGTCCCGCCGGGCTCCTGCAGGACAGCGGGGTCAGGGCAGCCCCAGCTGGGGACAGCAGTGACACCGGGGGGCCCGGGGGGGTGACCCTCACCTTGCGGTAGGGGCTGCTCAGGGACCCCTCCATGGCGGCGCCGTGGCCGTGCAGGAGCTGCCGCGCGTCGTGGATGGCTTTGGTGATGGCATCGCCCTCTCCCAGGAACCCTGGCAGGACACGGGCACCGCCAGTGCCAGCGGTCACCCCACTGACCCCTCGGGCACCGCCGGTGCCAGTGGTCACCCCACTGACCCCTCGGGCACCGCCGGTGCCAGCGGTCACTCAGCTGACCCCTCGGGCACCGCCGGTGCCAGCGGTCACTCAGCTGACCCCTCGGGCACCCGGCAGTGCCAGCGCTCACTCAGCTGACCCCTCAGGCACCCACCAGTGCCAGCGGTCACTCAGCTGACCCCTCGGGCACTGGCAGTGCCAGTGACCACTCAGCTGGCCCCTTGGGCACCGCCGGTGCCAGCGGTCACTCAGCTGACCCCTCAGGCACCCACCAGTGCCAGCAGTCACTCAGCTGACCCCCCGGGCACTGCCAGTGCCAGCGGTCACTCAGCTGGCCCCTCGGGCACCGGCAGTGCCAGTGACCACCCCACTGACCACTCACAGCACCCACCTCCATGGGCACCTATCAGTGCCAGTGACCACCGTACTGACCCCTCGGGCACCCATCAGTGCCAGTGACCACCCCACTGACCGTTTGGGCACCCACCAGTGCCAATGACCATGCCACTGACCCCACCCTGCCCACCACATCCATGCCCCAAGGGGTGGCACAGCCCGGGGTGCCCACACAGGTCACCCCTGGGATGGGCAGGGATGTCCCTTGTCCCCCCAGAAATGCGAAGGGCGCTCGGGAGCGCACCCAAGGGGAGGCTGGACGGGCTGGCCTGCAGCTCCCTGGTGGCCCCGTGGCTCGGTGGCAGGGACTGGCAGCCGCTCATCTTCAAACTGGGAGAACTGGAGGCACTGGGGAGCTCGGAACCTTTGGGTTTGGCCGTCAGGTTCAGCGGCTGCGAGGTCTCCTGAGGAGGAGATGGAGGGTGAGGAGCTGTCCCCAGACTCCCAGACCAGGGTTTGGAGGGGATTTGGGGGCTGTACCAGGGTTTGGAGGGGTTTTTGGGGCTGTACCAGGGTTTGGCAGTGTTTTTGGTACTGTACTAGAGGCTGAAGGGGTTTTTGGGGCTGTACCTGGGGCTGAAGGGGGTTTTTGGTGCTGTACCAGGGTTTGGATAGATTTCTGGGGCTGTACCAGGGTTTGGATAGATTT
>JANRMJ010000059.1:2340291-2362266 GCA_025584955.1 Alethe diademata
CACCCCGCCGGTGGGACGCGCATGAAGTCCTCGGGGAATTCCATCCCAACCCCTCCCCACCCTCCAGGGAAGGATTTATTCCCAAAATCCCATCTAAACCCCATCAGTCTGCAGCCATTCCCCTCCCCCTGTCCCTCCATCCCTTGGGAATATTCCCTCTCCACCTTTCCTGCAGGCTGGAAATTCCTCCCACCTCAAAATTCCTCCTCTTCAGGCTGAACAATCCCAATTCCCTGAACAATAAACTTTTCTCCCTCCTTTAAAGCACTTGGATTTGGAAAATCAGAGCCAGTTATCCTTTAAAATTACCAACTTAAGGCTGCATGGAAGTTCTTGGGAAGAAAAAAAAAAATTGAATATTTCAAATCTAATTTTTACCTGTCTCAGTGCTGCTCTGCTCAGAGGGCAGCCCCAGCCTCTCCTTCAGGGACTTCAGGACTTGAACTAAAAAACAAGAGGAAAAGTTAAAAAGTGGCAAAAATCCCAATTTTGGGTGGGAAATGAGACAGGGGAGCACCTCAGTGGGATTCAGAGTGACCCTGAACCCCCAACCAGAGAACAAAAAGAAGCAGGAGAAAAAAAGAGGAACAAAAAAATCCCAACAGAAAACCAGGACAGAAATCCCAACAGAAAAAACCTGGAGAGAAAAATCCCAACCAGAAAAGCTGGACAGAACTCCCAGGTGGGAATTCCAGGTGGTTTTGTACCTGTGCCTCTCTTTGGGGCCTTGTCAGTGTTTTCCTGCAGCTCTGCCTTCCTCCCCAGCCTGTCCCCAATGTTTCTCCTCAGGGGAAGGAAAGTTTTCCCACCTTCAGAAAGACACAAAATGAGAAATTCTTTCATAATATTCCTCTGCAGGAAGGTTTAGAACAATCCCCCATGAACTTGAATCTTCTCAGATGAATTGTTAATATTTTTGGGTTTTGCTTGCTACCAGAATTTGCTATTTTTGAGGTAAGAAGCTCTCACCTGTGACAGTTTTCCTTTTTCCTAGTCTGTCAGGAAGATTCAGCTGGATCACAGGGTCCTCCCCTAAAACAAGGAATAATCTTTTAAATGCACCAAAAGCCTCCCAAATGCAGCCCTTACCCCCCAAAAAATGACATTTTCTGGCAGCCAAACCACAGGAGGGAAAATTGTCTTAATGATAAAACCTCCTGAGCTTTAATTCTAACCAAACCCAGCACCTTGAAAAAATTCAAACCAGGAAAGGCAGCACCACATCTGAATGATCAGAATTATCACTGATGTGATGTAGGAGCTGTGGAATGGGAATTTGGGATTTGGGATTACCTTCCTTGGAGGAGAGGGTCACAGTTCTCAGCACGGTGCGGACGTTTTCCTTCTCCGGCACGGGAATGCTCCGGGCCTGGAGAGGATCCACAGCCACTCCTGAAGGACCTTCTGCATGGCAAAAAACATGGAAAAATCAGCAATTAATTACAAATCAACAATTTTCCTGGATTTCCCTCAGAATTCCAAGCAGCTGCCAATGGCAGAGTAGCCCTCTCCAAAAAACGTCACAGTCTGTCCCTGCAGGATCTCCCGATTTGTAAAAATAAAAATTTCCTTCCCTTTCAAATTATCCAGGATTAAAGCCAAGGATGAACAGAAGGATGAGGAAGGAGGGATTTTAGGGATTTTAACTCACCACCTTGTTTTTTGGCTTTTTCCTTGAGTTTCTTCAATTTGATCTCTTCCAAGGTTTTTATCCCAAAATTTAAGTTGTCATCTGGAAGCACAAAATAGTTCAGGAAATGGAGGTAAATCCTTCCCAAAATATTGGGAATAAACCCTGTCAACACTGCCCTGGAGTTAAAATCCCCAGAACAGGTGGGATTTTGGAAAACTGGCAGCTTTTTTCACCCTCCAAGGGAAAAATCCACACTTCTGAGCACAAATTCATGGAGAGGGATTAAAGATTCCTGTATTCCTTGGATCTGGATTTCCACAGTGCCTGAAGGGACATTTTCAGACATTTCAACTCCATTTAAATTCTTTAAACTCTTCAAATTCCATTTAAACTCCATTTAAACTCTTTAAATTCCATTTTGTCCCACAAAATCAAAGCAGGAGGAGTTTCCCTGCTTGGGGAATGTCATTAGGTGGAAATGAACTCCTGGATTCCATCCATCATCCCTGGGTTCTATTTTATTTTAGGAATATTTTGCTTTTAATTGTGAAATTCTCCTCCCAATCCCTCCTCCTGCAGCTCTTGGAATACCTTGCTTTGCACTGGGATTGGATTTCCTCGTGGAAATCACCCTCAGCCCATTGTGGCTTTCTGGGGGTGGTGGCTGGACTGGGGTTTTGGTTTCTTCTCCTTCTTCAGAAAGTTGGTCTGGAAGGGAAAATCAAACCCAAAATTTAATCATTTATGGAGCAGGGATTTAACCAGAATTATTCACTTTTAGCTGGTTCAATGTTTCAACCCATAAAAATATTTATGATTCTTTTCTGCAGCTCCAACCGCTGCGTAATTCACAAATTAGTGATTTTTATCTTGATCAAAAGCAGGAATATTTTCAATAAATTGCAGATTCTCACCATCATCATCTTCATCATCATCTGCAGCGTTGATGACCACTGGGGGATGGGTGGGGCTGGGAACATTCTCAGAATTTTCCACTTTCATCACCCCCCTGAGCTGTGGGGAGGGGTTGGATTGAACGGAGAGTTTGTTCTGCTGCAGCTGCACCATTTTCACCTCGTCCTCTGCAGCCTCAGGGGGGCTGGGGAGAGTGGCTGGAAAGGAAAAAAATATCCCAAAGTTTGACCCAGAAGTTGGAAATTTGATAACAGAACACATCTGGCCTCAGTTCCTTATTCCCCACCCATAAAGGGGTTAAAAAATAAGGGAAAAGGAACCTTGAAATGTAAAAATCACCAAGTACAGAGCAGGGAAATAAAATTTAAAAATTAAAATTTTGCTCCATTCCCTTGACTCCAAGCCTCCCTTTCAGGAAGTGTGGCTGGGAAAAAAAACCTCAAGTGTGACTCAGAAATCCCAAACTTTGACCCTAAATGCTGTACATTTGATAACAGAGCACTCCTGGATTCAGCTCCTCATTCCTCACCCACAAAGGGGTTAAAGGAGAAGAGGGAAAATGAAACCTGAAAAGCAAAAATCACCAAGCACAGAGCAGGGAAAAAAATTCCAAAAATCAGATTTTTCACTCCATGCCCCTGACTGCAAACTCCCCTTCAGCCATACAACAATTCCTTGAGCCTCCACGTAATTTTATGGAATATTGAGCACGAATTCTTGAATATTCTGAGGAAAAAGGAGGTGGAAAACTCAGTTTTGTTCAGGGGAAGGAAGAGTCTATCCACATAGGAATATTCACCAGGAATTCTTGAATATTCACCAGGAATTCTTGAGATATTCCAAGAAAAAAAGAGGTGGAAAACTGACTTTTGCTCAGGGGAAGGAACAGCCTGTCCAGATAATTTTAAGGATTATTCACCATGAATTCTTGGATATTCCAAGGAAAAAAAGATGTAGAAAACTCACTTTTGTTCAGGGATAAGAAGAACCCATCCACACAATTTTAAGGAATATTCACCATGAATTTTGGGATATTTTGAGGAAAAAAAGAGGTGGAAAACTCATTTCTGCACAGGGGAGGGCAGAGTCTGCCCATGTAGGAATATTCAGCATTGATCCTTCAATATTTTAAGGGAAAAGGAGATGGAAAATTCACTTTTGCTCAGGGACAGGAACAGCCTGTCCAGACAATTTTAAGGAATATTTAGCATGAATTGTTGAATGTTCAGCATTAATTTTTAGATATTCCAAGAAAAAAAAGAGGTGGAAAACTCACTTTTGCTCAGGGGTAGGAAGAGCCCATCCACATAATTTTAAGGAATATTCACCACAAATTTTGGGATATTTTGAGGGGAAAAAAGAGGTGGAAAACTCACTTTTGCTCAAGGGAAGGAAGACCCTATCCAGAGGAATATTCACCATGAATTCCTGGATATGTTGAAGAAAAAAGAGGTGGAAAACTGACTTTTGCTCAGGGGTAGGAACAGCCTGTCCAGACAATTTTAAGCAATATTTAGCATGAATTGTTGAATGTTCAGCATTAATTCTTGGATGTTTTGAAGCAAAAAGGAAGTGGCAAACTCACTCTTGCTCAGGGGTAGGAAGAGCTCATCCACATAATTTTAAGGAATATTCACCATGTTTTGGGATATTTTGAGGGAAAAAAGAGGTGGAAAACTGACTTTTGCTCAGGGACAGGAACAGCCTGTGCTGTTAATTTTAAGAAATATTAAGCACTGGTTTTTGGATATTTTAAGGGAAAAGGAGATGGAAAACTCACTTTTGCTCAGGGGTAGGAACAGCTTGTCCAGACAATTTTAAGGAATACTTAGCATGAATTCTTGAATGTTCAGCATTAATTCTTGGATGTTTTGAAGGAAAAAGAGGTGGAAAACTGACTTTTGCTCAGGGGAAGGAACAGACTGTCCAGAAAATTTTAAGGATTATTCACCATGAATTCTTGGACATTCCAAGAAAAAAGAGGTGGAAAACTCACTTTTGCTCAGGGGAAGGAACAGCCTGTCCAGACAATTTTAAGGAATATTCAGCATGAATTGCTGAATGTTCAGCATTAATTCTTGGATGTTTTGAAGGAAAAAGGAGGTGGCAAACTCACTCTTGCTGGGGGGAAGGAAGAGCCCATCCACGTAGCGTCCCTTGGTGTGGTGGAAGGCACAGTTGTGCTTCTGGCAGCCCCCAGGCTGGTTCTCCCAGTAACAGGCAATCTCACTCCGCTTTTTCTGAGGGAAAAACCAAAAATCCAAGCTCAGGGAATTGTCCCTTGGAGCTGCAAACCGACTCAGCTTGTCAACAGGCCACGAGGAAGGGTGAAATTGATTCCAAAGGGCAGCTAAAAATATTTCAGGGTTTAGAGACAATGTTTTGGAGGCTGGGAAAATGGGATTTAGCAAGATCAGCTGGAAAAGACAGCACACTGTCACTGAGTTCAATTAATACAAAATCCAAAGTAATGGGATTATTCACAGGGAAAAATTTCAATTTTCAGATTTCAACTGCTGGTGAAATCCATCTGAATTAATCTTTCAGAGCTTTAGCTCCTTGCCATCCTTTCTTTCTCCCCACCCAAGAGCTCAGGATAGTGCTGGGAAGAATTCCAGGGCCATTTTCCAGCTGTCAGGATTCTGTTCCCCACCACATTTAAGGAGTGGGATCCATGCAGGCTCTCTGGCCTAAAATTAGGGAATAACATTTCAAACAAACAAAATTTGAGAATAACAGCATTTCACAGCCAAGAAACACCTCCAAAACCGATTTTTTTTTTTTTTCCTTTCTCCTGGTAAATCTCTGCTGGGAAAGGACACTTATCCCCTCACACCCCTGGGAAGCTGTGGCAGGGTTTTTTGGGGGTTTTGGGGAGCACTCACATCGATTTCCATGTGCCTGAACCTGCAGACATTCCTGAAGCACCGGCCCTCCTGCCACAGGGTGCAGACGGTCTCGCTGCCCAGGGCGGCCTCGCAGTGGCGGAAGGCACAGGAGTCTCCCTGAAATGCACAGGAAATCAGCAAAAGAAAAGAGGGAAAAAACCCACCCAGTTTCAAAACATAAATGGGATCAGAAAGGAGAAGCACATAGGTTAAAAAGAAACGGGATGGGGAAAGAACACGGGTAAAAAATGGGATGGGAAAGAAGACAGGTAAAAAATGGGATGGGAAAGAACATAGGTAAAAAATGGGATGGGAAAGAAGACAGGTAAAAAATGGGATGGGAAAGAAGACAGGTAAAAAATGGGATGGGAAAGAACATAGGCAATAAAAATGGGATGGGAAAGAACACAGGTAAAAAATGGGATGAGAAAAGAACACAGGTAAAAACTGGGTTGGAAAGGGAAATCACACAGGTTAAAAAATGGGATGGGAAAGAAGACAGGTAAAAAATGGGATGGGAAAGAAGACAGGTAAAAATTGGGATGGGAAAGAAGACATATTACAAAAAAAATGGGATGGGAAAATCATACAGGTTAAAAAATGGGTTGGAAAGGGAAATCACACAGGTTAAAAAATGGGATTGGAAAAGCACACAGATAAAAAAAGGGATGGGAAAAGAACACAGGTAAAAAATGGGATGGGAAAGAACACAGGTAAAAAATGGGTTGGAAAGGGAGATCATACAGGTCAAAAAAACCAGGATGGGAAAAGCACACAGGTTAAAAAAATGGGTTGGGAAAAGGCACAGTTTAAAAAATTGGATGGGAAAATCACACAGCTTAAAAAAAATCCAGTTTTCAGAACTGGGAGCTGAATAATTAATTAATTAATTAATTAACAAAGAGAAATTTGCTTCTCCAGTCTTTGCTTGAAAACCACAAAGGAAATGAAAGAATTCCAAAGGGAACCGGATTCCAATGAAAATCACACAGGTTGAAAAATGGAATGGGAAAAGCACACAGGTTAAACATGGGATGGAAAGGGAAATCACATAGATTAAAAAATGGAATGGGAAAAGCACACAGGTTAAAAATGGGTTGAAAAGGGAAATCACACAGGTGAAAAAAATGGGTTGGAAAGGGAAATCACACAGGTTAAAAAAATGGGATGGGAAAAGCACACAGGTTGAAAAATGGGTTGGAAAGAGAAATCACACAGGTTAAAAAAAAACAGGATGGGAAAAGCACACAGGTTAAAAATACTGGATGTGAAAATCATACAGGTTAAAAAATGGGTTGGAAAGGGAAATCACACAGGTTAAAAAACGGGACGGGGAAAGTACACGGGAAAGAGAAATCAGCTTCAAAAAAATCCAGTTTTCACAACTGGGAGCTGAATAATGAATGAACTAACAAAAGGAATTCGTTTCTCCACTCTTTACTGGAATGAAAAGGCAGTGAAGGCACTGCAGGGCTGGAGCTCACTGACCTTGTTGCAGGTGGAGTAGAAGTAGAAGTAGCAGTCGTCGCCCTGGCTGGACATGGCTCTGATCCTGGCTCTGATCCTGGCTCTGATCCCGGCTCTGATCCCGGCTCTGATCCCAGCCTGGCCACAACTGCCCTCCTTCAGAGCCTGCTCCTGCCTTAGCTGTGACAGCTTCTTTTAAAAGTAACCCTGCAGAAAGGCAGCAAGAAACAAAAATTGCTGTTTTTGGAGTTGTTGTTTATTAATTCGTTCGTTTTTGGAGGGTCGTAATGAGCTGAGATCAGCTGGGTAAAGAATCGAAGGTGAATTTGGCCAAAATTCCATTTTTAAAATGGAGGCATTTGGGAAATGCAGGTAAGTTTTTGGTCAGATTTGTCCAAAACTGCAGGAATTTTGTCAGCATAAATTCCAATCTGTGACCTTAATAACAGTTCTGGGTCTGGAGGTGGAGAAAAATTAACAGTGGCTCAGTAGTGAGAGCTTATTTTTAAAAGTAACCCTAAGAAAGGCATCAAGCAACAAAAATGTTGTTTTAACACTGGTTTCCTACTAATTTGTTTCTTTTTGGAGGGAGGTAACGACTTGAAATCAGCTGGGCACAGAAATGAAAGTGAATTTGTTGAAATGAAGCTGAATTTTTCCAAAATTCCATTTTTAAAACAGAGTCATTTGGGAAATTCAGATAAATTTTCAGTCAGATTTGTCCAAAACTTTAAGAATTTTGTCAGCATAAATTTTAATTTCTGACCTTAATAACAGTTCTGGGTCTTGAGGTGGAGAAAATTAATTAATTTATTAAACTCTAGTCTTAGAGTGTGCCCCAATTTCTGTAATTCTGAGTTCTCAATAATATTGATTCAATAATTCATTATCACGAGATATTATTCCAGATTATTATCAGAACCTCCTCTTTCCCATCTGAAATTAAACGTTCATAATTAGATCCTACTAACAATCACAGAATAATAATCATCATCATCACAGAATAATAACAGAATAACAATCACAGAATAATGATCAAGTAATTACAATCAAAGAATAACAGTCACAGAATAATCACAGAATAATGACCAATAATAATCATAGAATAATCACATATTAACCAAATAATAATAATAATAATAATCACAGAAGAACAACAGTCACAGAAAAATAATCTCAGAATAATCCCACACTAATAATAATAATAATAATAATAATAATAATAATAATAATAATAATAATAATAATACTACCTCAACAACAGAACACCTCAAGAACGGATTTTGAGACAACATTTTAACACCTTTAATTGGAAATACTGGCATTAATTAAACTCAAATCAATTTGTTATTGATTTGAGCAGGGCAAGGATGATTTCTGTGATACCCAAGCAGCACATCCCAGATTTTTCCCCACTCCCAGGGGATTTTGGGGCTCACCCACCTGGCCACGTTGAGCACAGATTTTGATCTTCAAAGCCATGCAGTTCCCTCTCCTGTAGGCCGAAGGAGTCCGTCAATGAATAACAAAGGGGCAGAAAGAATTTTTTTTTGCCTTTTTTGTTTTTTTTTTTTTTTTTTTTCCTCCTGACAATTCCAAGGGAACCTCTCAGCCAACAATTCCAAACTCTGAGGTGCTCTCAGAACAATCTGACAACTAATGGAGGAATCGAGTCCATTGGAAAAGTGGCACACTGGAGATAGCCAGGGATATTTTTTTAGCTCTTCCAATAAAAAAAAAAAACAAAAATAACCATAAAAAATAAAAAAATTATAAAAAAAAGCCCCAGCGCCTTTTTTTTTTTTTGGGTTGCACTCAGGATTCAAAGTGGCTGCAAAAATGAGGCTCCATCTTCCACAGCTGGGGAAATTTCTATTTTTTTTTTTTTTTTTAATTTTTTTTTAAAATTATTTAATTCAGTAAGTTGCAATTTCGGGTCTTCTGAGATTTCTTCACCTATTAAGAAAACACAAAAACCTTTCCCCGTCTTTATAACCTGTACAGCAAAAAAAAAAAAAAAAACCCAACCCAAATTTTGTGTGTATAAACCCACCAAGGTGTTTATACACACCCCAAAAGAGGGAGGGACAGCAGAACAAGGAGAAAACCAACAAAAAAAAAAATCAGGGATTTTGGCCCATTTCCCACATCAAACTGCAGGTAAATCTCTCACTGGGGGGGAAAATGAGATTATTTGTGGAATTTTGGATGAGGGGATGGCGGTGAGAGGGGATTTGGGGACAATCACATCCATCCATCCCTGGGAATGGGTTTTTCTTCATGCAAGGAAAAGCAGGAGGGAAGCAGGGATTGGGAATTTGGGTCAGGAATTCATTGGGTTTGCCATCAAATGCTCCAATTTTGCCTTTTGTGCTGCTCCCTAATCCATTTATCCATCATTCTCTTGCTTGGATCCAATCCAGCAGCTGACTGGGGGGGTTGGTGCCATCAAAGTTGATTTTTTCATGTCAATCACTTTTTTTTTTTTTGGATATTCTTATAAAAATCACATTTTTAGTTGGTTTTTTTTTTCCACACAACCTGCAACCAAACCAGCTAAAATCCAAATAAAAGTCAATTTTACCCCTCTGACATTTCTGACTCTTTGGGGAGGACAAAACTGAATGAAATTGTTCTTTACAGGTTAACAAAAAAGATTTGGAACCTTTTACTCACACAAACACTAGTGAATTTTCCCAGGTTTGTATTTTTTTTTTTTTTTTGCCCAGGAAATTTTTCCAAATCTAAAATAAAGAGAGGAAAAAGTGGATTCTCATATTAGTGATTTTTTTTTGACTGCTGGATAAAGGGAATAAAACAGGAATTAACTGCAGGGTTCCCTCTCCTTCTTCCATCTCCACAGGGTTAAATTCACTTTTGAACCTTCACAATCAGATTTTGGGTCATGGAGATTCCTGGGAATCTACTCCTAAAAATTCCTGGAGCTCCTTCTTGTGAAGTTCAACGTTTTTCCAGGTGTTTTCCCCAATGTTCTTGGGAGTTAAAATTAAATTTCAAGCCTGAATTCTTCGGCCAGCACTGAAATCCCTGGGAATTGGGGTCATTCCCAGCTGGGAGCAGCAATTTCCTTTCCTCAGGCAGTCAGCCACACCTAAAAATGCAAAATTCCTACATCCACTACCCTGGGGGGAAAGAAAATCCCTTCAGATTTAATTTCTTGATAAACTAAATCAGCATTTTTCCATATTCCAGTTCAGAGTCACAACCTTGTTTAAAGAGTGGGAATAAAACCTTGAAAAGAAACAACAACAACAAAAAAAATCAACCAACCCCTCCCTCCCCCCAAACCTCTTAAAGTTCTAAACTCCATCAATGTAATTTAATTACAAAAAAGGTTCATTAGAAACCTTATTTCTTAAACTGGTGTTAAGGTGGCAATCAGAAAAAAAAAAAACTTGAATAAAAATGAGTAACTCTGGTGCACTCAGCAGGTCTAGAATTAACTGAAGTTAATAAGAATTTTAAACACTTTTTTTTTTGTCCAGAATTCCATTACAATTTTTGTAGTAAAATATTTTTAAACCAATTATTTGGGAAAAAAACCCCAAAGAAATCCAAAATGCAGCAGCTGAGGGTCAGCAAAAACCAGGCCAAAAAACCAACACCAACTTATTTTTCAAGGGGAAATAAATCAAAACACCTGAGAGTTTTCCTGCACCTCCCTGTGAGGAATTCTTGGATTTAAAGCCCCCAAAATTCCCTGGAAAAGCCTCTCCTGCTGCTTCATGTGTGCCTTGAATTCCTGATGACATCTGATGATTCACCTCCTGTTTATCAGGTGACAAAGAAGGAAAAACACCAAGAATTCCACATTTTAACCCTATTTTTAGCCCTTTTTAAAGCTTTTTTCCTTCTCAGGAATCAATCCCAAACCAAGGGCAGCTGCTACATCCACTCTTAAATAAAACAGGAAGAATTAAAGAAAATAAACTTTTTTTTCCCCCTCTTATTTCTGAGCTCAACTCCAGGGCCTGGCAGCAAGTTCCTGTGGCAATTCCTCCCCCTCACAGGAATGTTTTATTAAACCCCAAAAAGGGATTTAATTAAATTTATTAAATTTCCCCTGGATTTCACCTTGGAAAAGTGTCATTGGAGCCAAGAAGTGACACCCCCAGGAAGTTTTCCCTGGAAAATTCCTGCACACCTCCAGCCCACCTGCTCTGCTTCAGGTGTGCCCAAATTCAACCCCAAAATCCTTCATACCCCAGGAAATCTCCTTTTATTTATTTTTTTTACAGCCAAACAAAGCTGGGTTTTATTTAGGAAGTGTAACCTTGAGTGTAAGTCTGGGAATAACCTGGAGGCTTTAATCCCTACAATAACAACAACAAAAAAACTCCTCCTTCGGTGTTTCCATAACAAAAATCGACGTCAGAAAGCAGAAATCTCTCAGCTCCAACCTTTAAAAAACAAGAAAAATCCCCAAAAATTCACGGAATCGCGTTGTTTTAACAACCCAGGGGAGGGATTCAGCCCGGCTGCATCCAGAGTTACTCAGCTGCTGAAGTTCTATCAGGGAATGAGCAGCAATTAGGTAACTACATCAGAAATGCCCCTCAGACGCGGTGCTACAACAGGAAGGAGCGAGGTTTGACCTGAAAACGAGGAGATTTATAAAGCAACTGCGGTGGGATGGCAACTTTGGAAGGGAGGACAAGCCCTAAGGAAAGGCCTCGGGCCTACCCCGGGCACGCAGCTCCCCCCTCCCCAAAGCCCCGGGGGTAGGAACCCCACCTCATCCCGGCTTTATTCCCACCTCATCCCACTAATTCCACTTAATTCCACCTCATCCCACCTCACCCCTCAGCGCTCCCCTCCCGCTGTGGGGACAGCGCGGGGGACGCGCGGCCTGCGGAGGAGCCGCGGCCGGGCCAGGCCACAACCACCTCCCGTCCCCCCATCTCCCACCAGCCGCCGCAGGGGCTCCGAAGCGCTTTTATTTACGGTCGATCAGGGAGTTTTACCGAGCCCCCGGGGGCCGCCGTGCCGCTGTCGCCGCGCTCCGCCGGGGCCGCCGCCGCCGCCTCCGTGTCCCCGGTGCCCGGCTCAAAGATGGCGCCCGGCGCGCGCGCAGCCTCAGCGCGCCCGCTGCCAAGATGGCGGCCGGAAGTGGCTTCACCCGCCCGACGGGAAGGGAGAGGGCGGGCGCGCGCCTGAGGCGGAGCGGGGGCGGATTTTTCTGTGTTTTTGCTTCCCTGCGTTTCAAAAATCCTTCAAAAATGGAGCAAAGCTTCCCCCTGTGGAGCGAACAGGGCCGTGTTCACCCCCTGCCCATAGCACACAGAATTTCGGTTGGAAAATCCCTCCAGGATCATCAACCCGTTGCCGATCCCCCAGAGCCCTCAGTGCCACGTCCAGTCCTCCCTTGTCACCTCCAGGGATGGGAGGGACTCCAAACCTCCCTGGGCAGCTCCTTCCAAAGCCTGGCCGCCCTTTCCATGAGGAAATTCCTCCCTGTGTCCCCAGAATGGTCCCAGAGCCCGCAGCCCCTCAGGTGCCGTCCCGTCCCTCATGCTGCCTCAGGGATGTGAATTCCGAACTGGAAGTTATTTTGAGTACTCAGCCCTTTTTTTTTTTTCTCCCCTTTGTCCATCGAACCCGGACTATGTTCACAATAAATTGATAAATAAATAAATAAATAAATAATTGTGGCTGTTGTGTTTATTGAAGAGCAGTGCCACCCCAAGCTCCCCACAGGACAGGGACAATTGGGAATTTATTGACCAGGGTAGGGACAGCAGCGGTGCCACCTCAAACTCCCCAAGGACAGTGGCAGTGCCGCCCCAAGCTCCCTACAGGGCAGGGACAATTGGAGAACACCATTCCAGCGGTGTTCTCACAGTTCCCGTTATCCCAGCGGCATTCCAGCGGGATTCCCACAGTTCCCACTATTGCGACAGGAATCCCGTGCGCTCCCGCTATCCCAGCGGGAACCAGGCCGGGTGAGCCCCGCGGCCGCGCAGAAAGGTTCCGGTCAGAAAGGTTCCGGGGAGCGGCAGCGGCCAGCAGGGGGCGCTAGGGAAGGCAATGCAATAATGCAATGCACTAATTCAATGCAATAATTCAATGCAATGCAATGCAATAATCCAATGCAATGCAAGGCAATGCAATCATTCTGGGCAGTGGCGTGAGGCACAGGGCTGCTCTCCAACCATCCGATGGTGGCTTCCACCATGGCCAGCATGCAGCACTTGCCTTGGCGGGTTAGGGGCAGTGTGATGTAGTCATTCTGCCAGGCCTCCCCGTGCTTATATTTGGACCATCGCCCCCCATACCAGAGGGGCTTCACCAGCTTGCCTTGCTTGACGGCAGCACTCGTCTCTGGATAACCTGAGAAACACTGTCCATGGTTAGATCCACTGCTCACTCCTATAGGTGGCGTCTCTGCCCCGTGACCTGAGGCCAGGAACAATTCTCCCTTGTGTTGCCAATCTAAGTCTGTCTGTGACACCTCTATCTGTGCAGCCTGATCTACCTGCTCATTGTTTTGGTGCTCCTCCTTAGCTCTACTCTTGGGGACATGGGCATCTATGTGACAAACTTTTACAGGCAGCTTCTCTACTGAGTGCCAATGTTCATCAGCAGCCCAGAGTGGTTTTCCTCTGTGTTGCCTTTTCCCACCTTTCCAGCCAACCCCACAGAGCACTGGCTACCATCCACGAGCAGAGCTTTGGCCACTTCTCTCTCTCAGCAATGCCCAGGGCCAGCTGAACAGCTTTGAGTTCAGCAATGATGAGACAGGAACCGTTGGAGAAAAGAGCGCATCTGCTGTCAGTTATTTGTACCGTGAGGCTTCTGCCCAGGTTTTATGAGGCCATTCTTGAAATGAGTCCCATTGTCTGATGTTTTATAAAGGAGACAATTACATCTCCTAGAAATGAGACGCTCCAAGGTGCTAAGACCATATTTCAACTACACATGAATTGTGTCTCTGGGTGAAGTGGTAAATGTGACATTTAAAGCAAGTGCCAACATTGGAGTGTCATACTTTCTTTCTCTAAAAAGAAGAAAACCAAATTTGTGTTGGGGAGATTCCAGTCTGGAAGAATCCTTGAGGTGGAAAATTGCACACATACCCCTGCCCTCCTCACTTCTGGGCAAAGTCAGTATCAAAAGCTGAAATTGCCCACCCAGCCTTAAAATTGTTTTTGAGAGCTCATTTGCAATTATAGCTTATTATTTTGAAAATAAAGTATCACAAGAAAAAAACATTAACTTGCAACGTTATCAAAGAGACTTTGTTTGCTTTCAAGTTAAACTGGTGAAACTTCATCCAATACCAAAACATGACCATGAAGCCCCACAAGGAGGAGCATGGATTTACTTCTACAGATGAATGAGAGGGCTCAGGATGCTCCTTGCATGGAGAAAATTCCATGTTTTGGAGCAGGTGGTATTCCACATGACACTTGGCACACTTAAATGTCCTTAGAGTTACTCCATAGTCACTTTTCTCCATAAATATTTTTTTAAAACCAACACCCAGATATTTAAAGCCTATTATTTCAATATTGGCTGGGGTGAGCAATGGAAATCTTCCAAGCCACCATGACTTACTGGCATAAAAATGCCCTTTGAATTAGCTATTAGACTGATTACTGTATTTGCATTTTCATTTATTCACAGCAAAGTAAAGTTCAGAATACTTTAAGCTGCTGCTGAAAGGGCTGTTAAATTATTAGGTAAAGCTGGAAATAATACAAAACATAGAATGTCAATGACATGACTCCAATATCAAGATAACTTTTGAGAATTCCACTGTGAAGGCAAATTTATCCCTGATTTTGAGCTGAGTTGTAGAGCAAGATCTGCTTGCAGGCCACATCCAGGTGTGTGCCAGGCAGGGTAAGCTGGAGTGGAACCAGTGGTATTTATAGCATTGAAAATAGAAAGTGCTTTCCATAAAAACAGACTCATGTCTCAAAGTGCTTTTAGTTTGTCAGTGATCAGAAAATACTCTCTACAAGTTTTTACAGTTATCTTACAGTGATTTCAGCAAGTTTACCTAGGAGGAAGATTCTCTGTGTCTAGTTTCAGGAGGTTGGCTATTCCCAACTCAGGTCGGCTGTGGTGAGACCCCATTGCTCACTCTGGAGGCTGAAACCCTCTTGGAGGCTGCTCACAGCTCCCACCCCTGCACAGGCAGCAGCAGCTGCTCAGAGCACCCGTGGGAAGCAGGGGCAGCTCTGCACATCCAGCACCTGGAAAAGCACTGAGGGGAACTCAGCTCCCTTCGGGGTGTCCCTGCAGACACCCCACACCCCACCAGGATCAACACAGTCCCACTGAAATTCAGCTTCTGGGTCCCCAGATCAGACACATGGGAGCCAAGCGTCAGTAGAACAGTTAACAAGGACACTTTGGGGTGTGAAGTGCCAAGAGACCCCTCGGGGGGAGCACCAGCACAGCACCCACCAAACCAAGGAAAAGGATTGCCCCATGTCCTCCAAAGTGCTTTACAGCCACCCAGGCAGGCCTCACAGCCTCCTTCCATGAGGAATAATTACCAACAGAAACATTTACAGTGGCCAACATTTACATTTAAAGGCACAGCAAAGCAAGCCCCTGCTCCCGAAGCTGCTCCTGGAGAAGGGTCAGAGCCCGGCTCAGCAGGACAGGCACTGACGGCCCAGAGCCGGGTTTAAGGCAGAATTGATTTGCTCCAAACTCTTGAAGGGCAGAAAGGGTCAGGATCTAGGCACCCTAAACTCTCCTCCTACCCCACTGGCCTCACACTCTTTATTTTAATCCCTGACATTTAGCTATACACTGCTTTGCTTCCATTGTGCACATCTCTCAGTTGGTTTCTCCCTGCTCCCAAACGTGCTGGAGTTAAACCAATTAAAAACCAAACTGAAAGCAATCTTGCCAGTGGTGATGCTCCTTAAGGAGAGCTGAGGATGCTCTTTGGCTTTCCTAGGTGGCCTATCAGGCTGCAATTCTGAAAAGAATCCAGGAAGGAAATGGGAAAAAGGGAAGCCACGTTTGCTCAGGTAACAAGGCAGCAGCCTGCCCTCTTCAGTAACTACTCTCCATGACAGTCCTGTGAGAAAAGTCCAAGTCTCAGGCTCGTCCCCCACCTTCTCCGTCAGCAGTTTCAAGCAAGTGCATTTTCAGGCTGGGTTGGGACCGTCCCTGGTGCCCGTGGAGAAGGAAAGGACCAACCTGGGCACCGTCTCGCCCTTTTTGGGGGCAGCCCCGAGCTCCTACCGGTGGCTCTGGTAGGTGTAGGAGATGGGCTGGCGCGTCCCGGGCCGGACCGTGAAGGTGTTGGAGGGCGGCCCGTAGTGCGAGATGCCGTGGGCAGGCCTGCAGGGAGAACACAGGGCGAGTCACAGAAAGGCCAGGCACACCTTGGCGGACAGTCAGTGCCACAGTGATGTGTTTTACTGCTCCGTGTCCCCGCTCAGTGAGGAGGGGAGGGAGGTGGGCACTGGGGTCACAGGGAGCAGCCATGGAGTCACTGCCCTTGGACCAGGAGCGAGCACGAGCCAAGGGGCAGCGCCTGCTCTGGAGCCCCAGCGCTGCTCCAAGGGACACGGAGGGCAGGACGGGGTGGGCTCAGGGGGGCACGTACCTGCTGGCTGCCAGCACGCTGGCGGGCGAGAAGTCCCCGTTCTGCCCCTTGTACTTGGCGTCAGCCCCGGTGCCGCCGTAGGCCGCGGCTTTGCCAGCGGCGTCCGCGGCCGCCCGCCTGCCCTGGGCGCTCGAGGGGCCGTTCCTGTGGGCAGAGCCCAGGCGGCGAGAGCCCTCCCCGGCCGTGGAGCTGAACCCCCCGGGGCCGTAGGAGGCGAGGGGGCCCGAGGCCCGGGGGGCTGCGGCTGCCCGGGGGTAGGAGCTGTCGGGCTCGGACATGTACAGGCGCTTCTTGATCAGCGGGCGCGGGTTGGGGCCGTGGCTGGGGAAACTCGTGGAGCTGCTGTAATCCGGGTACTGGGGGGTGAAGTCGCCGTTCCTCCAGCTCTTCTCCAGGGGCAGCGGAGCTGCCGGCTCCTGGTTGCCCCTGTAGCTGCGGCTGTAGCCAGACCACCTGAAATAGCGCGGCTCGCCCGAGCCCCGGCTGCTGTCAGGGACACTGGGGCACTTGCGGTTCTCCTCCCGACTCGGGAGGGGACCCTCGTCCGTCTCGTTGCTGAATTCGGGGGGTGGGGGGATAATCCCGAAGTCCAGCGCCGTGTCCCCGTTCTCCTCCTCCCTGGGCACTCCGTGGCGGGCTGGGCCGGGCTGGCCCGGCTGCCCCGAGTCCAGCAGGCCCCGGAGCAGGCTGGAGGCAGCGGCTCGCCGGGGCCCGGGGGGCTGCGCCTCGCCCACCGCCCGCACGTCCCGGCCCTGCTCTGAGGAGCTGGAGAAGGAGGGGGGTTTGCTCCAGCCGGGCCCTGCAGCACCGGCCGCCGACGGCCGAGGCACCACAGTGAAGGAGTAGGGCTTGGACTCGTGGCGGAAGAAGCTGCTGGAGGTGGTGTCGGACGAGGCACTGCTGAGTCTCAGGGCTGGCCTGGCCCTCGGCGCCCCGTCCCCGCCCTGGCGGCCGCGCTGGGCGCGCTGCCGGGCCGCCAGCAGCAGGGCCATGGGCGAGCCCCGCTCCACGCGCTCCCCCGTCACGGGGTGGATCAGCACCTCCTCCTCCTCCTGCCCCGCTCCCGAGGTGGCCGGGGGGCTCCTGGCCGAGCTCCCGGGGCAGGGGGGCTCAGCTGAGCCTGGTGCAGGGGGCGGCTCGGCCGGGCTGGCCCCGGCCCGGTGCACTTTGTACTGGAACACGGCCGAGCTGGGCTGTGGTGCCGGGCTCTGTGCAGGGGACACCGCAGGTGAGGAGGGGCTGGGTGCAGGGGGCTCCTCTGCCGGTGCCTGAGGTGGGTCTGGGGGACTCACACTGCTGTTGGGGGACCTGGGAGCAGAGCTCAGGTCCTCTGTGACCTTGCCAGCAGCAGATACAGGATGGTCCTTAGGATCTGTCTCATCCTTCTCCACAGCAGGGGCTGGGAGCGGTTTTGGCACCACTGAGCCACTCGTGTCAGGGGGGCTCTTCCTCAGGTCAGGGGGGCTCTTCCTCACCTGTGGGGTGCTGATGCCATTCTCCACACCCTGCTTCTGGCTGCTGAGCCCCGGGGCAGGTTTCCCCTCTTTCTTCAGGGACAGCACAGCCTCCAGCTCGTTCCTGATCGTCCTCACACTGCGGGGCTGTGTGTCAGGGTTACCCTCCAGGGCGGTGACTGCAGCGCTGGGAGAGCCCCCATTGGTGCTGGGGGGGCTGCTGGGCACCTCTTTCTTCTCACTCTCCCCTCCCTTGGATAACCCCGTGTCCTTCCTGGCGAGCTGGGGCTCGCTGAGCCCTGGCTCACGGCTGCCAGCGCGGCTGGGAGCGCTGTCCAGGGCCTGGGGAGCGCCCGGCCTGTCCAGCGGCCTCTCCTCCCGGCGCGGCGAGCGCAGCAGCGCCGAGAGCTCGTCCCGCAGCTTGTTCAGGTTGTTGGCATCCTTCCAGTCATCCTCACAGGTCGGGTAGTCCGGAGGAGGGAGATCCAGGTCGTTGGCAGTGAGAGGTTCAGATTTTGGAGGGGAGTCTGTCCCGGCTGTTTTCAGCTGGGGAATCTTCTCCCCCTCGCAGCCCGGCAGTGGGGAGCGGCGGCCGGCAGCATTCACCCCTTGGCTGAGCCCTGGGCCTGGCTTGGGGCTCAGCGGAGGGGGCACAGCCGACTTCCCAACGCCCTGCCTGAGCCCAGAATTCCTCTGCTCGGCTTGTCCCGGCCGCGCCTTGGCCGCGGGTCTGATGGTGAAGCAGGGAGGGAGGGGTGGCCGGGCGTGAGGCTGCCTGGGGACCGGCTCCTGCCGGCCGGGCTGGCCCTCCTGCACCGGGATGGACGAGGAGCGCGCCGGGGCTGGCGGCGGCACCTTGAACGACCTGGGGAAGGTGAGGTGGGGCTCGGGCTTGGGCTGCAGGCTCTCCTTGGGGCTGGGGGCTGCGGGCAGCCCGGCCTCGGCAGGGCACAGCGGCCCCTCGGCGTCCGCCTGCCTCGTGTTCAGCACCGTCTCCGACTTCCACTTGGAGATGCCGGCGGTGAAGGCTGCGGGGTCCCGGGCGCCCGGCGGGGCTGGCGGGATGAAGTCAGGAGGAGCTGGAGTGCTGGGGGAGGATAGAGCAGAGGAGGGAGGTGGCGGGGCTGCCATGGCAGGGGGAGGTGGCACCAGCTCGGGTGGCGGTGGCGGCGGCGGTGGCAGCGTTTCGGGGGGTGGAGGGACCGGCGAGGCCGGAGCGGGTGGCGCAGGCGCCGGCACTGCTGGAGGGGGCGGAGGGGGCACCGATGGCGGCGGGGGGATGTCTTCATCCAGGTCACCCCCATCGAGGGCCTGAGGGCGCAGGTCCCCCACCGAGCTGTACATCCGGTAATTGCCATTGAGCTGCGAGCCAGAGCCTGCAAGAGCAGCGAGAGCACAGCCCCGTGAGCACCTCTCCATCAGCGCTGAGCCAGCCTGGCCCAGGGAGCCAGCCCCTTGCCAGGCTTGTCTAAAACTTCTCAACTGTACCAGCCACTCTGCCTCACCCCTTAGGAGTTAATTAATTTTCAATTACTTTAAAAAATAATTAATAGCAGACTCAATTTTTTTTTTAGCATGAAAATATATGAGCAGACTGTCTGCTCCAGAGCTGGGTACACACACACTTCCTGCCCTGAGGCCTTGGTGAGCACCTTGTGCTGGCCAGGACTCCACAGACAACATCCCTTACCAAGAGCTGCCTTTTCCTCAAAGTCTTCTGGCACCGACGGCGTTGGCACGGCCACCCCATGGGATTCTTGGGCGTTCTGCACGAGTTGAGAAAACAGAGCTGTCAGTCTTACACCCAGGGATCAGAGCAAAGGGCTGACAAGCAGCTGGTAATTTGTCCACACAAGCCCTGATGGGATCCAGGGCAGTTTCTGTGATATGAGGGTCCCTGTGGAAGCTGCTGTTGACAGGGTTTAAGGGGATGAGTGAAGTGATCAAGGCTGCACAGGCCATGGACACAATTCCCCGTGGTCAGGGGAGGAATTCAGCTGTTTCACATCCCCTGGGGCTCCCCAGCCTGCCAGCAGCAGCACCTGCTACTCACCATCCATGTCCCAGCCAACCGAGCAGCTCCCCCGGGTTTGGGGGGTTGTTTTTCTGCAGCAAGCACTGCCACAGGCATGTACACAACACACCAAGGTCACAGACAGACCTCCAGCTTTTTGGGAAACTGGCACCAGCATATCTGAGCACTCTGGAGAAAACTGCTCATGCGTGGTTTGTGTTTTGCTCTCAATTACTCCCTTCACGCTCATGCTGGGAACTCAGCAGTGCCTTTAGCTGGTACAGGACCAGCAATTCAGCAGCCCACACATCTGGGAGGACGCCTGAAGCCAGGGCACTGCAGGTAATTACAGCCACCCGATGTGAGACAGGCAGGCTGACTCACCTGGAGCCGGTGGGGCTGTGCCAGCAGCACAGAGCCTCTCCTGTGCCCTGACTCGGGGCTGGGCTGGCTCCCAGGGGCTGGGCTGGCTCCCAGGGGCTGGGCTGGCTCCCAGGGGCTGGGCTGGCTCGGGGACACACCTGGGCACCCCCGTACCCATGTGCAGGGCACACCTGCTCTGCTGGCCGGGCTGGGATCGGGCTCTGGGGGCAGCATTCACCACAGTGCCAGAAAGACACAAAGCTCAGAAGGAGCATCCAGGGAGGGACACGATGGGCAGTGCCCGGGGACACAGTGTCCTGTCCCATTCCCAAGCCCTGCATCCACCCTGCTCACCCCAGGCAGCTGCTTGCGCTGTTAACAGCCCTTGACAAAGGAAATGTTATCCTGCCATCAGCCTGCGCCTCTCCCCGAGCCATTTCCTGCACACAAAAGCCTGGATAATGATTGAGCCCCTGCCCTTTGCCTTTCACTGCCCTTAT
Organism: Alethe diademata; assembly: GCA_025584955.1. Taxonomy (NCBI): domain Eukaryota; kingdom Metazoa; phylum Chordata; class Aves; order Passeriformes; family Muscicapidae; genus Alethe; species Alethe diademata. Next base: position 2,361,124 of record JANRMJ010000059.1, read on the forward strand.
CACCGTTTTCACATCAGATTGCTAGGGATTCCAAAGTCTCCTGGATCAAAGGTCAGTTGGATTTGTTGATGCAGCCCCATCCAGGCTCAGACAGCACTTCACAGTTACACACTGCCCTGGCTGGGGAGTCAGGAGCTGCTGGGGCAGAGCTGATTCAACAGCAGCACCTGGGCTCCTGAGGAAGAGCCCTGGAATGCCCCAGCTTTGGCCAAAATAAAAGGAAAATACACATATTTCACTTGCTACATGCATCACCCTGCAGATGTGCAAAGATCCCCTATAACCACAAGGGAACGGGCCAGTTACTGTGACTCAGGAGTGAGGGAATTCACATCCCTGGGACTGCACAAAGGACCAGACAACTCCGTGCTGATGGAGAAGCCAAGGGCTGTGGAGGCATCAGGGCAGATCCTGAACTTCATCTGAGAGCCAGAGGGAAGACAAAGACCAAGAGAGGCACTCCAAGAGCTGATAGGTAAATTGTCCAGAGCAATGAGATACCAAAATCACAAAGAAAAAGGCCCCAGCAGTTCCCCTTTGCCATGGAAATCCATCGCTGCTGGTTCCCAGAGCACCCCCAGGGCACCTGCTGGTTTACAGGCAAAGATGTCTGAGCTCTGCTTTAGCAGCAGCATCTGCATCACCTGCTTGGAGAGGAGAGGACGGGACTGGCAGTCAGGAGAGAGCTATGCAAAGCTGGAGGACACAGTCTGCACTTCATAAAGGAGCAGTAATTTCAGCCGTGTCATTTCAAACTGGGCAAGCCTGTTCATCACCAAAACCTTCCGTGGCAGTTGCTAACGCTCAGCATCTCTCCAAAACCACCCAGCCCCACGTCATGAGCTGGCTTCTAAAATGGAAAGCATCCCCAGCACGCTGCCAGTCTGCAGAGATGGTTGGCAAGATTGTTCCTGGTGTTGGCTCGGGGTGTGGCCAGCCCAGAAAACCTCCAGCTGATTCAGAGCAGGCTCTGGGTGCTGTGCCAGGAACCTGCATTTCCAGTTTGTGGTACCTGAATCAGATTTGTGCCTGCTGAGGATCCCGTGGGGGGAAGCTTTCACTGTAACCACCAGGAATCACTTTTCACCCCTGGAACAGTCAGGAGTCCCCAGAGAGGGGAGCCTGCCTGTCCTGATGGTGCCC
>JANRMJ010000059.1:2362366-2377642 GCA_025584955.1 Alethe diademata
CCGGGTCAGACCCGCTCGGACCGGGTCAGACCCGCTCAGGCCACCCCCGCTGCCCGGGGAGGGGTCGGGGTTGGCTCGGGGCAAGCAGTGCTTACCTCGGGATAGTTCTGGCCGAAGGACTCTGCAGAGGAACGGGAAGGCGGTGACTGAGCGAGAGTGGCCTCGCCGAGCCTGCCCCACTCTGGTACCGGTACCGGCACCGCACGGCTCACCCAGCCCCATTCCCGGCCCCAGCCTAGCCCCGCTCCCGGTGCCTCCCCCCGTTCCCGTTCCCGTTCCCATTCCTAATCCCGTTCCCATTCCCATTCCTATTCCCGTTCCCGTTCCCGTTCCCATTCCCATTCCTATTCCCGTTCCCGTTGCCATCCCGCTCCCATTGCCAGCGAGCAGCTCCAGGTTCGTCGCGCCGCCGTCCCGCCCCCGCCGTTCCCCGCCCCCTCCCCCCCCCCCTTCCCCCCCCCCGCCCGTTCCGCCGCGCCCCGCTCGCACCCCGTTCCCGTTCCCGCTCCCGCTCCCGTTCCCGCTCCCGTTCCCGTTCCCGCTCCCGTTCCCACTCCCTCTGCCATTCCCGTTCCCGCTCGCACCGAGCAGCTCCAGGTTCATCGCGCCGCCGGTCCCGCTCCCTCCGCTCCCGTCGCCGAAGGACCCCGCGGGGGCCTGCCCGGTGCCGCTACGCGCCGTTCGCCTGAGCGACCGCCGCTCTTTTCCTCCGCCGCGGCTCCCGGCGCCTCTCGGGCCGGCTCCGCCCGCCCTTCCCGGCTCGGGCAGCGGCGCCGCTCGCTCCTAGCACGGCCGGGAATGGCGGCGAGGCCGGGAATGGACGATGGGATCAGGCAGCGCGGCGGGCAGCCCCGGCGCGGCGCACGAAACAGGCCGAGTGAGCCCAGCGGCCTCGCAGAAAGGTTCTGGGCAGAAAGGTTCCGGGGAGGGGAAGCGGCCAGCAGAGGGCGCAATTCAATGCAATGCAATGCAATTTTTTAAATGTATAAAACATCCATAAACATAGAATTAATGTTTATATATTTTTATATATTTAATAGTCTACATAAATTTTATATATAATATTTACATACTACATATATCACATATTTATTATATATGCATATATATTTTATATATATTATATATAGACATTAATGTTCTTAGATGTTTCACACATTTAACAAATCGTTTGCAGGTGTTTTATGCATTTCATAAATTGTTTATGGATGTTTTATACATTTAATAAACATACAGCTCCAGTTTAGGGAGGTTCTAGGGTCTTTACAAATCTGGCTGGTTTTGAGTTAAAATTCCACTTTCTCAGCCCAAACCCAGGATTCCTGGGCAGTTTTTGTTGGTTTTGAGTTAAAATCCCACATTCCCAGCCCCAGCCCAGGGCAGTTTCCCCTGACCTGGCGCAGGGAGGCAGCGAAGGCCTCGTGGGAGCTGATGAGGCGTGTGTGGAACTGGCTGCAGATGCTCTTGGCCAGTTTGGAGGCACTGAGGCTCTCGATGGCATCCTGGGCCAGAGGAGACACACATAAAACATGCCCAAACCCACCCCAAACACACCAAAACACACCAAAACTGACCCCAAACACACTCCAAACACACCCCAATGACACCCAAACCCACCCCAAACGCACCCAAACCCACCCCAAACACACCAAAACCCACTCCAAACACACTCAAATTCCCCCCAAACACACCAAAACTGACCCCAAACACACCCAAACTCACCCCTAAACACATCCAAATCCATCCCAAACCCACTCAAACCCACCCCAAACACTCCTGTGGGCACGGACACCTCCCTGGGAAGAGAAGGGAGTGACGCTGCACAACAAAGTTTTTCCCCTATTCCTGTCCCTTGGAATCAGCTCCGAGGATCAACGTGGAGACGTTTGGGATTGAATTTCCTTTCAACCCACCGGGATTTTCTCCTCATGGCCCTGGGGTATTGAGGACTCAGAGCTTCTCCATAAAAAGCAGCTCCAGTGCAATCAGTGCTTGGGAATGGGGGGATTTAAGTGGGAATGAGAGGATTTAAGGGGCTGGTTGCTTTTATTTTCCATTTCCCTTATTTTCTGGACAAAATTCCTCTTTGGAGGGAAAGGAGTCTGGGGTATGGGAGCAAGACGTGGCTTGATGGAGATCCCAACTCCACCCAGGATCACCTCAGCAGCTCCACATTGGGCAGGGAATGGGAAAAGGGAGGATCCCTGACCCTCACGGCCCTGCAGCACCGCTTTGGTGGCATTTGGCAGCAACTTGGGGACAAAATGACAGAAACCCCTCACCAAGGGGAGCTTGGGTTGGGTTAAAAGTTGGGGCGGGTTTTTTGAGTTAAAATTCCACTTCCTCAGACCCTGTCCAGGACTTCTGGGCTGTTTTTGTGGCTCCCCATCCCCATCCCTCTTCACCCCACGGGGATGGAGCTGCTCCTGGGGAGGGTTTGGGGCAGATTCCCGGAGCAAGGCGCAGTTACACGTGGGCACATTTTATTCTCCGGATGCACTCGCATTGTTTCTGCTCAACAGCCAAAGCTTTATTGATTCCAAACTTTCTCCCTCTTCATTTTTGTATTTTTTTATCTTTTCCCACTCTGCTGCTTCCACTTTGGAGTATTATCTCTGCTTGGAGTCTGTTATCTCGGAAGAAGCCAACGGACAAATCATTCAGATTCTTTTTTTTTTTTTTTTCCTCCCAAGATCCATATAAATTACATGCAAAACATTGTACATAGAGATTAATATCAAAATGCAATACAGATCAGGTGCACTTTAAGCTGGACTCTAGGATATGGCAAACACACCAGGGTACATATTGCTTTGAAACCACCATTGTTTTGTTTTTTAATGTCATGCATACCACATAATATTCAGTCTTTTGTTTTGTATTTTGGTTTTTTTTTTTTAAATTCTTTTTTCTCTCTCCCATTTTTTTATACAAAAATACCAGTGCTTATTATACTGAGTTACTGGAAAAAAAAAAAAAAAAGAAAAAAGAAAAAAAAAACTCAGCTCCACGTGCCCTCTTCAAAAGAAAGGTTTCTTTTGTTTTGTGAGAGCGTTGGATAAATATATATACACACACATAAATGTTGAGTTCAGACTGTATATATATATATATATTTATTGAAGGGGAGGAAATAAACTAAAGGCAGTTTTAGCCATGGGCTTTGCTGGATGAAAATTGGAGGATTTGGGGAGAGCAGAGTCGGGCTGAGGGGGGGGTGATGCTGGAGAGAAAAAGGTGCTAAAATCCCCGTTTGGGTGGAAAACTGGTTAAATTTTCCCCACACCCCTGTGCCCCATGGGAAGATTTGGGGGTGCAGGAGGGGAATTTTGGGGGCTCAGGGCTCCATGAAGGGCTGAGGATGGAGCAGAAGCGATGCAGGCCCAGGTGTCCCCTCAAAGCGACAAAAACCTTCCAGGGACTCAAAGGTGGTCACAGAAGGTGACAGGAGGTGGCAGTGACACCTTGGAGATGCCCTCCTGCATTTGGGATGGGGTTTTATTTAGGATTTTATATTTTTTTTCCCCTCAGAGAGGAGCTGAACCCTCCAGGCCCAACATGGAGGGGGGGAAAAGCCGTGCAGGCCGCCCACGCTAAAACGGGATTTAATTTGTTTCCTTCACTAGATCGCTTGGAAAATTTCGCTTTATTGCAGGGAAAACCTTTAGGGGAAAAAAAAAAAAAAGAAATTAAACCCCCTCCCCACACCCTGTGCAAATCATAAAAAAAAAAATAACCTCAGCAGGAGAAAGCGAAAACGCCTCAAGAGGCCGCGGCGGGGACGTCTTTGGTACCAATCCGCCAATTCCACGGGAAATCCACGGGAAATCCACGGGAAATCCACCAAGGGGCCCTGCTGGGATCAAGAACTGGATGCAGGAGGATGTTCAGAGTGTTTTAATAACAAAGCATTCCATGGCAAGTTGAACACAGCGAGGAGGGGAGGGGGTGGCTGGGCGGGCGCTGCCCTCCCCTGCTCCGTGCGCGCTCGTGGCACTTCAAACAAAGCAAAAAAACCCCAGAAATTATCCATAATAATATAGATTTATATGTATATTTATATCTCCCCCTAGTCAAGGCATGTTGCAGAGAAGTCCCCAAAAGTCCGTGCCGCCGACCATGCCTTTTTTTTTTTTTTTCTGGAGCACCAATCTCCCCCAAATTTTTTTTTTTTTTGTGTGTGTAATGTCCTCAATAACTTAAGCCAAGAGTCAGCTGCTGCCAGGATACCACTGAAACTTAACCCAAAAAAAAAATACAACCAAAAAAAAAAAAAAAAAACTTTACAGGAAATCTGCACAAGAAACATTTATACTTGAAGCAACCAGCCATACACCAACATAATTTATAGATATTTATATTAAAAAACCCCATTTGTGTCATCCAACTCACGTCTAGTAGAAAGATGGCTGCTCAGAGAAAAGGAAGCTGACTGGCATCCGATGGCTGAATTAATTAATCCACGGAATTAATTAAAGTGTCCCTTGCAACTGCCCTCACACAGTGGTGGGACTTGAGATTTATTTTCTTTCTTTTCTTTAAACAAAATACATATGGCTGACGTAAAAATATCAGTTTCTGAGCTAAAGAAAACTAGATTTTTTTCTTTTTCTTTTTTTTTCTTTTTTCTTTTTTTTTTTTTTGCATAATATTTATATATAGCATTATTTTCTCCCTCCCCCCACTCCTAAAATGGAAACTAGAACGACAAAAATAGAGCAAAGCTAAAGGAACGACCAGACCCTTGTGGCAAACCCTGCCAGTCACAGATTTCTGGGAGTGACTTTTGAGAGCCTCCAAAGTTGGCTTGAAGTTGTTGTTGGTTTGAGTCTTTCTTTTTTTTTTTTTTTATTTATTTATTTTTAACAGGTCTGAGGTATTAAAAAAATATCAAAAGAAAAAAAAAATTGGTGCATCCCCCCCAAAAGAAGTATTTAATAAATATTTATGTAAGCTTCTAAGAACACCATGTCCTCTTTTTTTTTGGTTTTTTTGCAAGTATTTAAAATAGAAAAAATGATTTTTTTTTTGTTTTTTTTTTTTAAAGCAACGTCACCTTTAGCACAGAACCAAAACCCCATAACCACCCCTTATTTGGGTTTCTTTCTGTTTGTTTATTCCTGGTGTTTAACCCAAGATCCCCTCACTCCCCTGGGTTATTTTTTGGGGAGGAGGGAGGGAATGAGGAGCCAGGCATGGGGTGGACTCTGAATTTGCACTGGGGACGGGCAGTGGTGGCAATTTCTTCTTGCTGTTGGCAGTGAACAAAGCCCAGCTCGCCAGCACCAGGATGGGACAAATATTTGGAATATCTGGGATTTTGGGGGATTTTTAAGGACCTTCCCTCAGCAGGAACAAGCTGGTCCCAGGGGGGCGAAGCGAAGACACTTGGTTTGTGTTGTGGTTTAAGGAACACTTAAATCTTGGCAAAGATCTGGGCCCTGGCGTGGCAGGAGGTGCTGCAGGCAGTGCTCGGACAAGGCACCGGAGATTCCGCTGTGCGTTCCCAAAACGGGGAGAGGGGAGGAGAACCCAGCCAGAGCCTTTCCCAAAAATCCCTCTGGGGATGGGAACGAGCTCGGCCAGGCGCTCCCAGCACATTCCCAAGGCTGAGATTCCCCCAGGGGAAGGAGAAGCTCCCACCCTGCTGCTGCTCCAGAGGGACAAGCTCCAAGCAAAGGGACTCTCACTGGGTTTTTCTGAGGGGTGGAAGTGAGGCAAGACTCGAGGGGAAGAGGTGACCTCCCAAAAAAAAAAAAGCGAGTTTTGGTTGTGAGGCCAAGCCTCCAGCAGCCACCCAAGCCAAACCTCCAGGAAAATCAGGGATCATGGATTGATCCCTCCCAGGACTCAGGACCTGCTGTGCCCTCAGTGTTCTTCACTCAGCCTCCCACGGCTTTTGGAGCTGGCACTGAGGGGTGCTGGACACCAAGAGCACAGAAAAAGGGCAAAAAATCCCCTCTGCTCTGGAGGAGCTGGGAGAGCTGCAAAAATCCTCTCACTGAGTTTCCCCCACCAGAGAGGCCTCTCCTAAAATTCCTGGGGGAGAATCCCTCACAACCAGGGGGGGTTCTCCCCACTTTCTCCCTGGCAGTTTCACCTCCACCTGTGCAGGAAAATCAGAATCTCTCCCCTCCTGCAAGGTTAGAGCCAAGCCACCTTCATTTCTCATCTCCCAGTTTGGAAACAGAGAGAGAAAAACGTGTGGGCACACACAGAGGCGGAGCTGGGAAAAGCCCAGGTACCATTTTTCAAAGGTGGAAGACTGGTGGGCATCCCTGGATCTCTCAACCTTGGAGTAAACACCTTCCCCTGGCTGGGATTTTTTTTAGTTTATTCCTTAATTTTCACACTGGAGCAGTGACTGCCCCTCCCCATTTCCCACTGGGTAGGGGGGGCAAATCCCACAAGCAAAGAGCAAACCCCAACATTAGAAGAAAAAACCTCTAAAAACCACGAGTGGAAAAAAAAAAAACCCACCCCCTCCCCCAAAAAAAAAAAAAATTAAAAAAAAAAAACAATCAAGTCACAAGTGCACCCCCAGCCTTCAGGCTAAGGGTGTGTAAGACTACAATAATTTGAATTTCCTTGGAACATGCATTTTTCCAAAGTGAAAACCCCCTGGCTCCAGGTGCCTGGAGCCCAACTCTTGGAGAGGAAAGAACCTGGCAGCTTCCCCTGGGTGAGTACCACAAAAAAATCAGGGATGGAGATGCACAATTGGGTTTTTTTTTTTTTTGGCTTAGCCTCTCTCCCAACACCCAGCGTGGTGGTACTCTGGTTCCCACTGCTAAACAACAGTAGAAAAAAACCCAAAAAAACAACAAAATGAAACAAAACAAAAAAGACCAGATAAACCCCCACCCTCCCCTCCCCACCCCAAAAAATAAAACCAACCCAGATGATGATACAGGCATGAGCAGTTTGACACGCAGTGACCGCAGCGTGTGACCAGTTCCTGGTGCTGGCATCACACAGGGCCGAGGTGGACGAGGACGAAGAGGAGGAGGAGGAGGGGGGGGAATTCCAAGTTCTAAGGTCAAACTGAAGTCTCCAGGCTGTGGAAGGGGCTCCCAGGCTCTGGAAAGCTGAACTCGCTCTCCACGGCGTTGTTGTTCCTGTTCAGGGCTGTTGACCCCGCCAGGTCGCCCCCACCTCGTTTTTGGAGTCCGTCAGGCTCGGGCTCGTCTTCGGTGCTGTCAAGGAATGGTGTCCGAGGCTCGTCTTCCTCCAGGATGAACTCTGGGTGAGTCATGAAGTTATGGATGGAGCTTCTGGATTCGGGTTTCTCGAGGCCTTCGTACAGGGAGCTACGGAACGCATTCACCACTTTGATCTGAGCGGCGCGGGAGGAAAAAAAACAGGGGTCAGTCAGGCTGCCAGAGGGCAGAGCTCGAGGGAGAAAGTGAAATTAAATGATGGAAGACAACCATTGAACAACAACAAAAAAAAAAAAAAATAAAAAACAAAACAGCACGACCACAGCAACAAAACCATCACTGAACAGACAGCTCGGTCAAAAATGAGACATCTACGGTGAACTGGGGTCAGAGTCAGGCACTACGGGGGTGGTGGGAACCCACCAGCCTCAGAAACTGCAAGGAAAGACACAGGACGACTCAAAACCATCATCCCAACACCACCACTCTGCATGGACGGAAGCCAAAATGTGTTAATTAGTCGTTAAATTGTGTGTGTGTGTGTGTGTGTGTGCACGCACGGGTGGACGGACACGAGGACAGCGAGGTGGGGCCCCAAAAGGAGGTGGGTTAGGCAAACAGCGGGGGCAAAACCTACTGGGGGAGCCGTGGGTGGGCTTGGGGAGGGCCCTGCCTGCACCTCTGGGAAGGAATGGGGCTTCCCAAAGGTGGCTCCTGGCTTTTTGGGGGATCCAGGTGAGCATCCAGCATTTTTGGGGCTGAAATTCCCAGGAATTTTGGGCTGAAATTCCCTGGATTTTTGGGCTGAAATTCCCAGGAATTTTGGGTCTGAAATTCCCAGGATTTTTGGGCTGAAATTCCCAGGATTTTTGGGGCTGAAACTCCCAGGATTTGGGACTGAAATTCCCAGGATTTTTGGGGCTGAAATTCCCAGGATTTTTGGGGCTGAAATTCCCAGGATTTGGGGCTGAAACTCCCAGGATTTGGGGCTGAAATTCCCAGGATTTTTGGGCTGGAATTCCCAGGATTTGGGGCTGAAATTCCCAGGATTTTTGGGCTGGAATTCCCAAACTTCAAAGCTTGGAAGTCCCAGAGCTGGAGCTCTGGATCCTTCCCTGCACCTGAAATGAGTGTTTTCCAAACTCACCTGGAAAAACGGGAATTTGATGGAGCTGGGAACTAATTCAGATTCTGCTGGATGTTCTAAAGGAATTCCAGCCACACACACACAATCCTGGGAAAGCCCCAAGGCAGCTCCACCAAAATCCAGGCTCAAGCAGGAGATGCAGAGCCTGGTTTGGAGCAGCAGGGAATGGCTCTGGCACCTCCACTGCACCAGGAGGGAGAGCTCTGGAACACACCTGGATGGTGGCTGGCAGTGCCCTGCTCCCTCCAGGAGCTCTGGAATTCCAGCCTCAAACCCTTCCAGCTCACAGGTTTTGGATCAGGGGGGTGACAAGTGTCACATCCCACCTCTGCTGGGGATTTAGGGAAGCAACAGAAGCCTGAGCAGAGCTCGTGTGGCACCAGATCTCTCCTCCCACAGAATCACCTCCAGACCCCTGGAGATTTGCCCAGCACCCCTGGAAGCAGCAGGGAAGGCTCCCTGCAGGAATTTTGGTCGTGCTCAGCCTCCTGCCCTGCAGAAGGAGCTCTGCTCCTCCTCAGCTGCCCCCACCCCTGAGGAACATCCCCTGCCTGCTCCCCTGGTGTCCCCACGGCTGACACTGTGGCACAAAAGGGAGGAGCCCCTCAGATCCCACAAAAGGGGAGGGGGAGCAGCATCCCTGTGGGAATCCTCCCAGCTGGGGGAGTGGGGAGAGCAGAGCTGGATCCAGAAATCCCCTGGGTGGTGAGGGCAGTGAGGAGCTGGGGGTGTTCTGCCACCTCTGTGGGCTGCAGGTGTGCTGGGGGAGCAGAGACCTCACCCCAAATCCTGGTGAGATGGGCTGGGCTAAACTGTCCCTTTATTCAAACTGTCCCTTAATTTAAACTCCCTTAATTTAAACTCCCTTCATTTAAACTCCCTTCATTTAAACTCCCTTTATTTAAACTACCCCTTTATTCAAACTGTCCCTTTATTTAAACTGTCCCTTTATTTAAACTCCCTTTATTTAAACCGTCCTTTTATTCACACTGTCCCCTTATTTAAATTATCCCTTTATTTAAACTGTCCCTTTATTCAAACTGTCCCTTTATTTAAACTGTCCCTTTATTTATATTGTCCCTTTATTTATATTGTCCCTTTATTTAAATCCTCCCTTCATTTAAATTCTCCCTTTATTTAAATCCTCCCTTTATATAAACTGTCCCTGGGTGTGACACTCCTCCAGGTGGGAATTCACACAGCCCAGCACAGCCAAAAAACCTCCTGAGGATTTCTGACCCCACAAAACCAGAGCAGGGAATTCCTTCCTGGTGCCTGGAACCCTGGAAGTTCTCCCTGCTCCCTCTCACCAGGGATGCCTTTCCAAGTGTGTTCTGCACCTGGCTCAGGACCAGGAGGAATTTCCTGGCACGGGCTCGGCTCATCCCAGCTGGAAGCAGCCCCAGGAGCTCCTGCACAGGGGGGAGAGCTCAAACCTGAGCTGGAGCACACCGAGGGGATGAGCCTGGCCTGGGAAAATGGGGATTTGAGGAATTCAGAGCTGGATTTGTGCACTGGTAACCCTGGATAAATCCAGGTGAGCGCACAGGACAAGGGACACCACTGAGGCCACCTCAGACTGACCATCTGTCACATCAGCAGTGACTTGAGAACAGCAAGTCCTGACCCCTAAAAAAACAACAGAATCGAGGATAACAAATCCAACCAAGCCAAGGAGAGTCCAGGGACTGCCAGAACCACAAGGAGGTGGCCAAGGAAAGTCCAGGGACTACCAGAACCATGAGGAGGTGGCCAAGGAGAGTCCAGGGACTGCCAGAACCATGAGGAGGTGGCCAAGGAGAGTCCAGGGACTGCCAGAACCACGAGGAGGTGGCCAAGGAGAGTCCAGGGACTGCCAGAACCACAAGTTGGTGGCATCTACAAGCTCAGATTTAGGAGCAGCTCCCCAGAAGGCTCAGCTCAGTGGAGCAGAGCTCCTGTGGGACCAGATCTCCTCTCCCAAGGAATCACCTCCAGAGCCCTGGAGATCTGGGAGCAGCAGGGAAGGCTCCCTGGAGCAACTCCAGGGGATTTGTGCTCATTCTCCTGCTCAACTCCCCTCAAGGAGCTCCTGCTGCAGCTTCCCTCAGGTTTTCCTCCTTCCTCCACCGCCTGCTGTGAGGTGAATTCAGCTGTTCCCTCATCAGAGGAAGGGAACAGAGAGGAAATGTGCTCTGAATGAGGCAGGCAGCGCCAGCAGAGCTGAATTCCAGGCTGGAGCTGCCCCTCCCTCCCACCCACGGCCAGGCTCCCGCCTCCTCTCCACCTGGAACCTCCAAATGCAACATCCAGGCTTGGAACTCATCCCCCTGGAACGTGAAACCTCCACGTGCTGGGCCAGCCCCAGGGGGATCACATCCCCTGGCCTCCCTCAATCCGGGGCAGAATTCCTGAACATCCCTCAGGCAAAACCTGAACATCACTCCTGAGAGCTCTCAGCCATTCCAGGAGGGACACACAGCAAGTCCAGGCCTGGAAAAACTCATCCACAGGAGAGGGACACCACGGATCTGCTTGGGGGGAAGAGGAGCTTTGGGAGAGAGGGAAGCAGCAGAGGGAAAACGAGAGAAATCCAGGCAAGAAAAGAGCAGGAAGATTTGGAGACCTGCGTTAGCTCCTGGTGAAGTTTTCTATTCCCTCGCTGCAAAATGGGGAAAACACAGATCCACAGACTGCAAAAAAAGCTGCATTTTGGTCTCATCCCCCCCTGCTCCAAGCCCCTCTGCTCTGAGCCCCTCTAAGCAGATTTGATTCCATTAGAAAATCCTGGAGGTTTTCCAGATGCAGGAGGCAGCTGTGCTGCTCCAGAATGGCTGGGGTTAAACCCAATCAGCTGCCAGCCCCAGAGTCAGCTAAACAGAGAGAAAACAAAATTATCCCAAATTCTCTCTCCTCCCCCACAGTGTATAAACAGCAGAGCCTGAAAGCTCTCCAGAAAGTCACTGAGGGTATTTCTCTAATCAGAGGAGAGCAGGGATAAGTGACTGTGCAATGAAAAAGCCAATTATCCAGCAGAGACACGTTCCCTGCTCCCAGCCTGCAGACAGAACCCACAGCCACGTGCTCACCAGCCCCAACAACCACACACTCAGGGGTCTCACATCAGACAGGGCCTTTTTTGGGGGGTCTGCAAACCCAGGATCCAGCATTCCCACGGATATCCAGCAGGAATTGTTTTCCATTCCCATTTCCATGCACGGTTGTGTGTCTGCACACCCTGGGGTGCAGCGTGTGCAGAACAGCCCACAGTGAACACACAGAGGGCTTTTTTGGGGGTCTGGAAACTCCATGTCAGATCCAGGACCCAGAATTCCCAGCTGGATCCACCACGAATTGTTTTCCATTCCCATTTCCATGCATGGTTGTGTGTCTGCACACCCTGGGGTGCAGCGTGTGCAGAACAGCCCACAGTGAACACACAGAGGGCTTTTTTGGGGGTCTGGAAACTCCATGTCAGATCCAGGACACGGAATTCCCACCTGGATCCAGCAGGAATTGTTTTCCATTCCCCTTTCCATGCAGAGCAGTGTCTGCACACCCCAAGATCCAGGGTGTGCAGAGCAAGGTGGGCACCGAGGATCCTCTGGCTGCCCTGGGCACCTGCAGAGCCCTGGGGATGTCCCCACAGAGCCCCAGGGATGTCCCCAGGGCAGCAAAGGGATGGCTCAGCTCTGTCCCCAGGCCATGCAAGTCCCCAGGTGGGGGACAGAGAAGGGGGGACAGCAGCCCCGAGGTGTCACCAGCTGAGCCACGGGCAGGGCAGTCCCCAGGCAGCACCCACAGCAGGAGCAAATCCTGCTTGTCCCTCCTCCCTGTGGCTCAGCCAGCCCTGGGGACAGCCCCTGCAGCCACTCTGCCTCCAAGAGAGATTTTAAGCAACACCTCTGCCCTTCCCTGGGGTGTCCCAGGGCTGGATTTGGGCTCAGCCTTGCCCTTCTCCCAGCAATGCTTGTGAACTCGGGGGTTTTTTGAGCAAGAGCTGCCAAGTTTTTTGCCCTCCCCTCCTCGAGAGGGTGGACTCAAACACCAGCCCTGCAAAGGAGGAGAAGAGGTAAAACTGGAGGAAGCAACAAGAACGGGGAGGGGAAAGGACCAGAAAGGTCTGTAACTTTGTTAACAGCACAAAAAACCAGGGTTTGGAAGGGATTCCCACCCCATCCTTGAGGTCTGGGGCTGAGTGTGCGAGTCAAGGCTGAGAGGGAGAGAGAACAGGCGGGGTTAGGGGGGTGCAGGTGCTCTCTGTGCCATTAGAAGTCATGCATTGTAATAGACCATCACTCACTGCCCGCAGGAGGAGATGCAGCAGCAGCAGCAACAGCAGAAGTGGTGGGAGTGGAATTGACGGAGGAAAGAGCTACATGGGTTGGGCTAGAAACATTTTTTACATCGTGGTGCTGGCTCACGATGGAAGGCTGTCTCCTGAGGGCTCCCTGCAAAGAGGAGGCGCCGGTCTGGAATGTGTAAACTACGTCCATCTGCAAAGAACCAGAGAGTGAGATAGCGACACCCGGCCAGGGACAGGGACAGGGCCAGGGACAGGAACAGGGCCAGGGCCAGGGCCAGGGCCAGGGGCAGGGGAAGGTGAGAGCAGGGAGGCCGGGCACACACACAGACAGCAGGAAAGAGGAGGATGGAGAGGCGAGGAAGAGGAGGAGGAAGGAGAAGAGAGCCCCCCACCCCATCCCCACCCCACGCTCCCCAAAACCCACGTGGGGTTTTGCTGGTGGAGCAGAGAGAGCAGAGTGTCCAACTCTGCCCTTCCCAGAGCAGCAGGGCTGATCCCCCCCCCCACCAGGAAAACAGCTGTGGTGGGAGGCAGTGGCAGAGGAAACACCTGAAAATCTGCAGGAGGAGCAGGGAGAGGCAGAGAGGGCGGGCAGAGGTGCGAGGGGGCAGCTGCTGGGAAAGGGCTCCTGGTGGCCCTGTGGGGCCGCTCTGGGGACACTCCACAGCTCCAGGAGATGGGGCAGCCCCTCTGGCAGGCCTCAGGGCTGCTGGGGATGCAGATCCTGCTGCTGGGGCCCTGGGGATGTGTCCCAAGGCTTGAGGAGCTGAGCAGCATCCAGGGGCCACCGTGGCTTCCTGGGCACTTTGTGGCTGGGTCGTGCCAGGCCTGTGGTGCTTTTTGGACACCTCCTCCAGTCCCAGCTCTGGCTGTGGAGGTGTTTCACACACATGGCTTTGCTCCTGGTGTCCCTCTTTTCCCCTGGCCTGGGGGGAAGGGCCCTGTGCCCTTTTCAGACACCCCAGGTGGGGACAGGAGCCCCCCAGTGCTCAGTTGGACCCTGAAGAGGCTCCAGGACGTGCCAGCACCCAGGAGCATTTCTCACCTGGCAGGAGCTCATCCCAGCTCCACCACAGGGAAACACCCAGGGAGCTCCAGGCTCAGCTCTGGCACTGCAGCCCTTCAGAGCTCCCAGCTTTCCAGCACATCTGGACCACTCCCAGATGGAAGCTGGATGGATCCTGGAAGCTCCCAGCACGTTTTTCACGTGAGTGAAGCACTGGTTGCCCCCACAAAAAGCTCAGCTGCCCCTCAGTGCTCACAGCCAGACAGGATTGAGGCTGAGCTTCACCTTGAGGCCACTGAGGTGACACCATCGAGGTCACAGCTCACAGAGGAGAAGGAAACTCTGCCCCAGCCCCTGCTCCCGGGCCAGCTGTTTGTCACAGGGACAAGAAAGGAGGAACAAAGGTGACCCAGCAGCTCGGGGACACCAGGATTTCCCTCCATGGCACAGCTCTTCCCTGTTCTCCAAGGAAAATGAGGGGCACAGAACTCTCCCTGCTCGGTGGGAGCACAAAACCACCCTCATGGGGTGGGAAAAAAGCAAAAGAGCAGGGAAAAAAGTTAGGGAAAACCACCTGATGTCAAAAGAGGCACTGAGGGGTGGCACAAGGAGTGAGACCAGCAAGGCAGATCCCTGTGCTGGGCACATTCCCACTGGGAACAGCATCCCAAGAGCACAGCAGAGCCTGGGGGGCTCCAGGGACCCCTCACAGCCCCCTGTGCTGCAGAGGTGACCACCAGCAGCTCGGGGACACCAGGATTTCCCTCCGTGGCACAGCTCCGACCTCCAGGGAGAGTGAGGGGCACAGAGCTCTCCCTGCTCGGTGGGAGCACAAAACCAGCCTCATGGGGTGGGGAAAAAGCAAAACAGCAGGGAAAAAAGTCAGGGAAAACCACCTGATGTAAAAAGAAATGGAGAGATCTTCCTCCCCTTGTGGGGCAGATCCCTGTGCTGGGCACATTCCCACTGGGAACAGCATCCCAAGAGCACAGCAGAGCCTGGGGGGCTCCAGGGACCCCTCACAGCCCCCTGTGCTGCAGAGGTGACCACCAGCAGCACATCCAGCAGGACAGTGACCAGCAGAACAGCCTCCCCCCTGCCAAATCCAGGTTTTATCCCAGTTCCAGGTGATGGAAGCCCAGGCTGGGAGCTGATGGCACCCTCAGAGCAGCAGCCATCACCTCTCTGCACACAGAGCCCCTGGAGTGGCACAGACAGGAGCAGGCAGAGAAGGCAGAGCCCCCCCCAGCCCTGCTGCCCCCCAGTACCTGGGTCTGGATCCTGTTGAGCCCCCGGAACCAGAGGATCTGCCCCCGCCGCAGCTCCATCTCCGCGTGGTCGATCTCGTCCACGTCCTCGGGCAGCTCCTCCTCAGGGATCTCCTCCTTGGTGATGCCGTGCCCAGCTTCCTTCAGGAACTTCAGGTGGCTCGTTGGGATGGTGCAGATCAGCTGGGGACAGGCAGGGACATGGCAGTGACTCAGCCTGAGCTCCTGGCAGAGCCACCAGCCCCGGGGAGCTGCCAGGACCCAGCGGGGATGTCACTGTCACTGCTGGGAGTGTCCCTCTGCAGCAGGGTGGCAGTGAGGAGGGCATGAGAGACTTTCTCCTTTCCCCTTTCCCCTTTCCTTTCCTTTTTCCTTTCCTTTCCTTTCCTTTCCTTTCCTTTCCTTTCCTT
>JANRMJ010000059.1:2657279-2668439 GCA_025584955.1 Alethe diademata
AAAAGTAGGGTTTGGATTTTTTTTGTTTTTGTTTTTTGTTTTGGTGTGGTTTTTTGGTATTAAATCACAAAATCCCAGAATGGTTTGGGTTGGGAGGGACCTTAAATCTCATCCATGGACAGGGACAATTTCCAGCATCCCAAATCCCACCCAAGCTGCCCTTGGACACTTTCATGTTTTTTTCATGTTTCATTTAAGAGCAGTGTTTAAATGTCTGCTGGTTGCTGTATAGAAGTCAGGATTTGGATTTCCATGATTTTTTTTTGGTGTCTTTTCCAGCTCAGGATATTCTGTGATTCTGTGAATTTTTTGTGTCTTCTGCAGTTGGAGAAAAATAATGAATATCAAGTGGGAAGAGGAGGTTGAGAAGTGGGGGTTATGTCCTTTAAAACCTCCCAACCACAAAAAACATGTTTTAATTTTAAGGACAAACATTCTAGATTTAGAATTCCATTAATTATGCTGAAAAAAAAAATGCCATGTAAAACTCTGCTATTCTTTAAAAAAAAACCTGAAATGAGCTGTTTATTCCTTGGAGTTGTGAGAAAGAGCCCTGAGCTTGGATTTAATGATGTTTAATCATTCTTTCAAAAACACAAAAGCTGTTCAGCTGAGCTAGGAAGAACTAATAGCTATAACTCAGATTCAAAAGTGATTTAGTTCCAGAGGTAAATCCATAATCCCACCAGTCAGGAGTTAATCTCTCATCAGACTAAGACTAGAAGCAAATCTATTTAACTAAGAATAGTTAATTCACCTGAATCAGAGCAGGGATGAAGATCCTGCTCACCAGAGTTTTATTTGGAGGAAATAAAATATTCATGGTGGAGAGTGGAAACAGCAAGTGGCTTTCAAAGGGGGGGGAAAAAAAAATCATCTTTGGAATTTGTTCTGCTCTTTTTCTTCACTTCCCAGGATGGTTGGAGCTGCTGGTTTGGGTGATGTGGAAATGAGTCAGAAGAAGGAAGGAAATATTTTGTTTATCCCAAAATTGGGAGGGTTTAGGAACAGCTTTTTGTGGCATCAAACCCAAATTCACCTCGCCCTTTTTATACTCTCCTTGTCCTGCTGTTGTTTCATCTCAGGACAAATTGAAGGGATGAACTTTAACCTCTTAGGAGGATAATTTATTAAAATAACAGATGCTGCAGAATGAGGCTTGGCCTGATCTGCAGTTCTTAAGGAAGATTAACAACCTGAGGGTTCACAAATCGGGGTCCTGCTCCTGACCTCGGCTTGTGGGCAGCACAAAGGCACCACTCACATCCTGCAATTCAGGAAAAAAAAAAGGATTTCAGCCAGAGCAGGATTCCTAATATGCAAATCAGGAAGAATTCTGAAATGGCAGGGAAAGGTAGATTTGAACGAATTAAATTCTTCCTTTTGTACCCAAAAAAAACAGAGGCACTAACCTTGAGCGAGGCTGGGGCTGAAAACACAAATTTGAGTTTTATTTCTGCCACTTCAGATCTGTTTGGCCACTGAGAGCAGGGATTTTTTGCTGGGATTGGCTTCTCCCAGCACAAGGCAGGCCCAGCAGCTGAGCAGGGGAAGAGGATGTGTAAATCCCTTAATTCTTTGTTGGCAAGAAAACACAGAAGCCCTTGGTGGAGCCCCAGGGTCGGGGTGGAGGGCTCAGAGATTTTTCTGTTCCCAGAGCTGGGCACACAGCAGCACTCTCCATATGGGAATGTGGGAATTCTTAGGGATCCTGGGCAGAAATCCCATTGAGGGTTTGCTGGGCAGACAAATCCAAAACCCCAAAAATCCTCGCTGCGCTTGGATCAATTGGCTGTGATTTACTCATTTTACCAATTCACAGCCTTTATAAAACCCAGAGAAAATCATCTGCTGTCATAAAACCCAGAGAAAATTTTCTGTTTTTACAAAACCCAGAGAAAATTTTCTGTTTTTACAAAACCCAGAGAAAAATTTCTGCTGTTACAAAAAATTTCTGCTGTCACAAAACCCAGAGAAAATTACCTGCTGTCGTAAGACCCACAGAAAATTTTCTGCTGTTCTCCCTCACTCCTTTGGGGTTAAACCCCCCAAATAATTGATTGGCAAGTGAAAGCAAAGCAGGTGATGGAGAGGGCTGTCAAAACCCAGCGTTGTTTTTGTCTGGAATCCTGCAGGAGTGGGAATTCCAGCCTGTGGAATTGTGTTCTCCTCTTTAATGCTCTGCTCCTTGTGCCTGGGGACAGAGTCTGGCTTTTATTGCCTCGGGGGTGGCTCTGACACCTCGAGCTGCTCCTGGCATGGCTTTTTCCCTAATCCAGCAGAGATTTCCCCAGGATGGATCCGAGTTTTATTCCCAAAAGAGCAGCAGAGGAGCTGCCAGAACTCAGCAAGTGCTGTAATCCCTCTTTGTGTCTGGCACAAAGAGATCCTGCCAGAGCCGGGGATTCCTCTGCTCCTGCATCCCTGCGGCAGCCCCGGGAGCTGGAGCTGCCAAACTTCACCTCCTCCCCGTGCCACGGAGGGATCTGGGGTTATTTAATTGAAATTCCCGGGGTTTTGAGACAAAACTCATCAGCTGTGGGAATGCTGGAGGTGCTCGAGGTCAGGATGTAACCGGCTCTGCATTTGCAGTCATGGGATTGTAAAACCGGAAAAGATTTTTAAGGTGATCGAGTCAAGTTATTGGGAAGCTGGATGGGATTGGAGTGGCATTTTCCTACTCCAATTTCCTGATTTTTGATGGTTTTAATCCATAGTCTGTGAACTGTTGCTGTGAAGCTCAGCTCTGGATGTGTTGTTTTCCTGCTGATGGGTGATAAATGGGATGTGCTGAAGAGCGTGGGGAAAAGCAAAAATGCTTCCTGCAGACTGGAAAATGTCAGGATTTGTGTGGCTGGCTGTGATTTAAAGGAATGGTAAAACAGGGAAAGTGGGAATGTGAGGGAAGGCTGCTGATCTCTGCCCTGCTTTGTCACCTTGGGGTGATTGGTTTAACCTGTCCCTGGAGCAGGACCCCTGAGTTTGGTGTGAATCCCCTCGGTTTGGGCATGTGGGGCACAAAAAAAGTGAATTTCCAATGGATTTGGAGTTGTTTCTGCTGATTTTGTGCCCTTAAAGCTCCTCTCCTGCCTGCTCTAACTGAGCTGTTCCAGCAGGGAAGTTTGGGTGGAAAACTTCAGGATTTGGGACATCACCCTCTGCTGTTGACAGAGAATTCTTTGGGAATTCCTGGGATGTGCCAAGCTGGTTTTAAAGTGAAATTAGAACTTTTTATCAGTCAGCATCAGCTCTCAGCCTGTTCTTAATTCTGTTTTTATTTTTTTTTTCCTGCTCCAGGCTGATAATTCCAATTGTGTGGTTTTGCTGTAATTGCTTCAGGCTTCTCCAGATGGAAGAGGAAGGGAATTGCTGTGAGTTCCAGCAGGAATTGCTGAGAATTCCAGCAGGGAATTGCTGTGAGTTCCAGCAGGGAATTGCTGTGAGTTCCAGCAGGGAATTTCTGTGAATTCCAGCAGGGATTGCTGTGAGTTCCAGCAGGAATTGCTGTGAATTCCAGCAGGAATTTCTGTGAGTTCCAGCAGGAATTCACCACACCAGGGCGTGTGGTGGTTCCACTCCTTCCTTGGAGCAGCAATTCCTATTTTCTAACAGAATATCAATTATTTGAGAGGTTTTTCCTTGAAAAAAATCTCATTTCTGGTGTCTTTAGGAAGAATTCAGGGGGAATTTCTCCATGGAAGGAGAAGCTGCCTCCTGGGATGTTGGAGCAGGATTTTATTCCCCAATTTCTGGGCAGCTCACATTACATGTTTGCATTTGCACATCTGGTTCAATAATTGGTGCCTCACAAACAGGGAGGTGAAAACAATCAGGGCAAGAAAGTTTTTTTTTTTTAAATATAGAATTCTTGGAGAACTCTCTGATATGCCCAGATTTCCATTTTGGAGTGTTTGCAGAAGAAATTGGAGAGTTCCACATCAAAAGTGATTTATTGGGGTGGGAAGTGCTTGGGTTTTGCAGCCAGGATTTTTAATCCTGTTCCATAAAATCCCAGAATGGTTTGAGGAGGGGATCTTAAAGCTCATCCAGGGCAGGGACAATTTCTCCTGTCCATCCCAACCTCTCCCAGGGAACAATTCCTTCCCAATCTCCAACCTAAACCTTCCCTCTTTCAGTCCTGTCTCTATAATTTGACCAAATTCTCTCTATTCCTTACAAAAATTTTGATGGAAACCAAAAATATCCAAGGATTTTTTTTCCCCACAGTGCTGCAAAAAATGGTTAAAAAAATCCAAAACAAAAAAAAAAAAGTGCTTTATTTAATGTGGCACCAATTCCCACTGGTTCTGTGCTTCACTTCTGCCATTCCCAGGAGAGGGTGAAGGAATGAGTGAAAAAAAATCCTTCAATCTGAGCTTCCCACCTGTCCTGGCAGATGATTCCCAGGACTTTGTGCTCTTTTATTTAGTCTGGAATCACCTTTTGGACAAATAAAAGCAGCAGCATTCCAGTGTTGAACATCCAGCACCTCTCCTGGCCCTTGGATTGTTTTGTTTGGTTTTTTTTTTTAGTTTTTTTTGTTTTGTTTTGTTTGGGGTTTTTTGGGGTTTTTTTTTTTGTCTTTTTGCAGATTTATTTAGAAAAAGAAAGTAGCTGCTGTCACCAGATGCCTGCAGATGGCTTTAATCAGGTTCCAAACGTGCAACAATGGCACAAAGGAGCAGAATGAGCTCGGGTGGTTTCTTGTGACCATTTTTAGGGGCAGCAGCCAAATTGTTCCTGCTGCATTTGTTTCTGGGAGCTCTCACTGTGGATTTTTTTTTTTTCCAGAATTCTGAGCCATGCAAGGCAAGAAAGTGGGGTTTGCCCCAGTGTTAAAGTGATTTACAAGGTGAGAAGTTTTCAAATAGGCTCGAAAATGTGATTTAGCTGAACTAACAGCTCTGTTTTGCTTTTATTCCCTGTTATTTTATTTCAGTTTGACTCATCTTTAGTGGAGTGATTCCTTCTCCCTTTTTTCCTTTCTCCCTCTTTTCCTTCCTTAACCCTTCTCTGGAAAAGATCTAAGTAGGTGAGAAAAGGAAGATTTTTATAGAGATTCCTTAAAATCAGCTTTTATGGAAAAAAAAAATGCAAACTCAAGAGTTAAAACCTGATAATTACAAAAAGCAGAGCTCTGAGTGGTTTTTTCCAAGGTGTTTCTTGCCCATCCTTAAATCCTGGTCTTGCTCATCATCCAGGGCAGCAATTTGGGATTTCTGAGGCAGCTCCAGCCCTGTGATCTCTGCCAGGTTTGTTTTCCCCTCACCTCGTGCCTGTGTTTACAGCTCCTGACTCACAAATCCTGCTCTCCTTTAATCCCAGCCTTGGAATTCCCATTGAGAGCTGCAAATTGTGGCAAAAGTGTTGAAGAGAGGAAAACTTCTCTCCTTAGTCCTGTGCCAGCATTTCCAGGGATTTATTTCACTCTGTGCTCATGGGGGGTGCAGGGCTGGACCTGCAGCTGCTCCAGCTGCATTTGGAACATGTGAGAGTTGATTCCAATCTTTTTTTTATTTATTTTTTTTTATGGAAAGAGTAAAAAATATGAGTCAGCATGTGAAGAATTCACTTTGGGTGGAGAAGCTTCACTTTCGAGGAAAATCCTCTCATTCAAGTGCTTTGGGGTTAAATAAACACAATTTCTTCCTAACTTTGGTGCACATGGAATTCTGGCTTGGATTTGTACAGGAATTATCTGTGGGTACCTAAAGAGAAGCAGGTGGGGAACACCAAATGCAGCATCAGAGGTGCTTTTGTGCTGAGAATTCCTGAATTTCCACATAACAAAGCTGCTTTGTCAGCTGAGGTGTTTGGAATCTCTTCCCTTTTCCAGGCAGGAAATCTCCAGGTCCAGCACAGGAAAATCCAAAGCAGTTGACAAAAGGCTGCTGATTTATCTGCTGCATTGTCAAACAGCATTCCTTAATCTCTTTGTTGGTTTTTTTTTGGTTTTTTTTTTTTTTAATAATTCCCTGGATCTGCTGTGGGAATGATTTCCTGATAGCCAGCAACTCTTCCTCCTTGGGAATTGGGGAGAAATTCAGCGTTTTTTAAAAATTTCTTATGCTGAGACCTCACAGAGCTTGTGAACATCCAGCTGGTTGATGAATCCCTAAAAAATTGTGTCTTTCAGGGTCATTTTTTGTTCCAAAGTCCAAATCTGGTGTGCTGGGGAGGCTGAAGGGTTAAATTCCCCACGCTGTCGCATATGGCAGTGAGCAGAATCACAGATGTTGATGATACAACATAATTAGTATTCTTTTATGTAAATGAAGGCTGTCAGTGTTACCACAGTGTCTGCACTCCTGCAAACTGGAATTTCTGCCCAGGCCAGAAAGGATTCTAAATAGAATTCCACAATTTTTATATCCACACCTGAGGAGGAAAATTAAGAGGAAAGAGGAGGTAAAAAATGCTCAGGGAAGGGATTTTTCAACTTGGAAAAAAAAAAAAATATATATATATATGTATCAAATCAATCCTTTGTTTAATGAGGATTTCCAAAATCCTTTCCTGGAATTTGGGAGGGAATGAGCCCAGCCCGAGGGGAATGTGAGAATTTCTGAGCTGGTTTAAATAAAAAACTCAAAGGTTCTTTAGGTGCTGAAGTGGCCACTTGAGCTTTCAGTGGAGTCCAGGAGAAAGAACTGAAGAGCTTTGATTTTTCTCTAAGAAATTCCATCCTCAACAGCAATAGCTCTGATAAAGGTGGTGATTAAAGCAGATTTGCATCTTTTGGGGCCACTAAAAATGCATTTCCTTCACCCTCACAGCTTTGGCAAGTGTTAAACTTTGCACCTCATAAAATGATGTTTTAACCACATATTCTGTGTGCCAGGTCCATGTGTAACAAACTTAATTCAGATCTGGGTTTCTCTTTCTACCTCTGTTTTTTCTCATTTTCTCCATTTTTCTCTCCTCTGTCATTCTTATTTTGTTGCACTTTGCACCTGCCAGCTCCTCATTGCTTCCTTTTTATTGTTTGAAAAACCACCTAGAAATGAAATTTAACTCAGCACGGCTTTTCTTTTTTTAATCTTTCCCTTTCTCCTCCCCTTGTCTCTCACCAAAAGCAACCAAAGCAGCCAAAAATCCAAGTGATCACAGGATGGGGCACGTTTTTCCTCCTGTTTTTTGGGATTTTTTTTACTCCCATTTTTTCCCTCTGCCATATGTTGGGTCATCCACTACAAAAACCTCACCATGAATCCATGTGATCAGATTTTTACAGCCTGCTAAAAAAAAAAAAAAAATTAAATAAATGAGAGAGAATGAAAATGTGAGAATGAATGGGATTTTGTGTGTGATGTGTCTCAATATCTGAAAATTTGGGGATTCTGGGGGTAATTCCAGAGAATTATTTCTGGAATAAATGAGTTCTGCACTGAGGGGTTAAGGATGCTCCTGCCAGCCTTTCACTGTTGGTTTCTGTGCATCACCAGGATATTTTCCCTCTCTCTCTGCAGGGCTTTGAAGCTGCCTGGCAGTGAGGAGTTCCCAGGAGTTCAGTTCTGCAGGATTTGTGGGAGATGGGGCTGCTGGGGGCCCGGGACGTGGCGTGGAGGAGGAAGGGATGTGTGTGAGTAACCTAGGAGCTCTGAGCTCCTCCTGGGAATCTTTATCAAACTGAGCCCTTGGCATTGCAGCTTTTCTCCTTTTTATACATTTATAACCCTGTAATTCTTAGTGTATAACTCTAAACTCCATGGACAGTTTCCCATTTTGACAAAACAATTCCTCTCCAGGCCTGGCAGTCAAGGACTGCCTCAGGCCCTGAGGGATTTAAACAAAAGTGAGTTGGAGGCAGCAAATTTGGGGTCTTCATTAGCTGAAGCTGTAATTGGAAGATTAAGATGCAAATGTGGGGAATTTGGGGTGTGCTGTGCAGGGCCAGGAGTCAGATCTGATGATGCTTTTTGTCACCTTTAATCAGGATATCCCATGAACTCACAAAAAGATTTCCAATGTGTGTCACAGCACTAAAATCCTTTTCCCCCGTGTTCTTTGCCTGCATGGATTAGAGCAGCAACACCTCCTGTGAGAACTGGATAGATACAAATGTGGGGAGTTTGGGGTGTCCAGGAATCAAATCTGATGATCCTTGATGATCCTTCCAAGTCAGGATATTCCATAATCATATGAAAAGGGATTTCAAATTAATGTCACATCTCTAAAATCCTTTTCCTTGTGTTCTTTCCCCCCGAGGTGGGAGCAGCAACACCTCCTGTGAGACATGGATACGTGCAAATGTGGGGAATTTGGGGTGTGCTGTGCAGGACTAGGAGTCAGATTTGATAATCCTTACCCTTCCAGTCATGATATCCAATGATCCTACAACGAGATTTCAAACACATCACATCCCTAAAACTTTTCTCCTTGTGTTCTTTCCCCCCGAGGTGGGAGCAGCGCCGCCTCCTGTGAGACATGGATAGATACAAATGGGGACTAGATTCTGATTTGATGATCCTAACCCTGACCCTTCCAATCAGGATATCCCATGACCCTACAGTGACATTTCAATCACATGTCACATCTCTAAAACCCTTTTCCTTGCGTTCTTTCCCCCCGAGGCCGGAGCAGCGCCGCCTCCTGTGAGACATGGATCGATGCAAACATGTGGGGCGGCTCCGACTGGCCCAGGACCACTCGATCCTGAACCCTCAGAAGTGGCACTGCGTGGACTGCCACACCACCGAGTCGCTCTGGGCCTGCCTCAAGTGCTCGCACGTGGCCTGCGGCCGCTACATCGAGGAGCACGCGCTGAGGCACTTCCAGGAGAGCCGGCACCCCTTGGCCATGGAGGTGCACGAGCTCTACGTCTTCTGCTACCTGTGCCAGGATTATGTGCTCAACGACAACCCCGAGGGGGACCTGAAGCTGCTCAGGAGCTCGCTGTCGGCCATCAAGGGCCAGCGGGGCGGGAGGACGCTGCGC
This sequence comes from Alethe diademata, assembly GCA_025584955.1. Taxonomy (NCBI): domain Eukaryota; kingdom Metazoa; phylum Chordata; class Aves; order Passeriformes; family Muscicapidae; genus Alethe; species Alethe diademata. Next base: position 2,666,217 of record JANRMJ010000059.1, read on the forward strand.
TCCGCGGCGCCGGGCCAGGACGGCTGCAGGAGGAGGAGCCCTCAGGGCCAGTCCCAGATGCTGACAGCGCTGTGGCACCGGCGCCAGGCCCTGCTGGCGAGGGCTCTGCGCACCTGGTTCCACAAGAGCTCCCGGGGACAGCTGAAGTTGAGGGAGAAAAAGCAGCTGGAGGAGCTGGAGAAGAAGAAGGAGGCGGCTCGGCAGCGGCGGCGGGAGATGAAGAGGCAGCTCCTGGAGGAGTTGGCCAACACTCCCCCGAGGAAGAGCGCCAGGCTGCTGTCCCACGTGCACAGGGAGAGCTTGATCCCAAGGAAATTCAGGGATGTGGCCACAGCTTCCCCTACCTCAAGGCAGGTGCAGAGCAGCAGATTGAAGCAGTTCTACTCCATCCGGCGCCAGCCCCTGATGACGCCCGGGGTGACGGGGCTGAGGAACCTGGGCAACACCTGCTACATGAACTCTATCCTGCAGGTGCTCAGCCACCTCCAGAAGTTCCGAGAATGTTTCTTGACTCTTGATCTCTGTGAAACAGAAGAACTTTTAGCTAAAACTGTGAATGGCAGGGCCAGGATGCCTGGCAGACTGGCAAACGGGGCTGCCGCTCACGAGCCAGGGAAGCCTGACAGGGTGGGATCGTCTCCGGCCGGCTTGAACGGGGGGGGCTCCTCCATCAGCCGCAGTCTGGAGCTGATCCAGCCCAAGGAGCCCAGCTCGAAGCACATCTCGCTGTGCCACGAGCTGCACACCCTGTTCAGGGTGATGTGGTCTGGCAGGTGGGCGCTGGTGTCCCCCTTTGCCATGCTGCACTCCGTGTGGAGCCTGATCCCCGCCTTCCGCGGCTACGACCAGCAGGACGCGCAGGAGTTCCTGTGCGAGCTGCTGGACAAGGTGCAGCAGGAGCTCGAGTCCGAGGGCACCAGGCGCAGGATCCTCATCCCCTTCTCGCAGAGGAAGCTCACCAAGCAGGTCCTCAAGGTGGTCAACACCATTTTCCACGGGCAGCTGCTCAGTCAGGTATGGAATTGTTTTTCCTTGGAGCTGTGCGCAGCTCTGCATGTTGAGAATCCCATTTAGGAATTCCCAGTTCCTGAGGGAAAAATCCCTTGGGTTGCTGTGCAGGTGCCACCATTTCCATCCTTGTCACATTCAGCACAAATTCACTTCACAATTTTAGCTGAAAGTGCCACTTCTGGATGAAACCTGGGGGATGAGGAATTGAGGAATGCCTCAATTTTAGAAAATAAATAAAGCACTAGTCTGAAATTTCAATGTGCATGCTTTAAAAAAAGTTCTCCCCATGCACCTCAACACTAAATAAATGCATACCTGCTTATATCTCTAATTTCTCATTATAGAGTCCTTTCCATGTATCACCTGCACAAACACAGAGCCCCTCCCTGCTTTTAGGATTTCAGTGTATTTTTAAGGTGCCTTTGCATTTTTTTTTCCCCCCTTTCTGGTGTTGTTTCTGTGCCTGGGAAGAACATGATGCACCTCTGGACAAGGTCTTTGTGACAATTTTAATTTTGCCAGCACAAGAAACACTGAACAAAGGTTCCTGGAGGAGGTGAAAGTGCCTGTGGTGCTGTTTGGTCCCTTTTTCCTCTTCTGGAAATATTTCATTCCCCAAGAGGCAAGACCCCAAAATCCCCCAGGCATTTTGGAAGTCCCAGCTCCAAAGGGGAAAAAAAAAAAAAAGCAAAGTGCTTTCCAGGAGAAATGAAACAGGAGCAGAACTGGTGGTTTGCAGGATCAGACACAAAATGTGTTCTCTGTTTGTTGTCAGGAAAATTTCTGTCACCCTGCCCCCAGCCACTGAGCTCAGCAATTTTTAGGACTTTGTTCATGTCAGAGATTAAAAGGTGGATTTTTCCACTTAAAGCTTTTGGATTGCAGGGAAAAGATGCCTGAAGTTGTGGTTCATGGAATTATAGAATTATATAATATAGAATTCTATAGAATTCTAGAATATTCTGAGCTGGAAGGGACCCACAGGGTTCAAATCCAACCCCTGGATCTGCACAGACACCCCAAAATCCCAAACTGAGGGAGGATCTGGAGAAATCCTGAGGGAGCTGGGAGGGGTTTGGAGGAATTGAGGGAGCTGGGGTAGAGTTTGGGGGATCCTGAGGAGAAGGGTTTGAAGGAACTGGGGAAGGGTTTGGAGAATCCTGAGGGAGCTGGGAAGGGTTTGGAGGATCCTGAGGGAGCTGGGAAGGGTTT
>JANRMJ010000059.1:2877671-2888592 GCA_025584955.1 Alethe diademata
GGGGGGTGTCCCCCCCTCCTGGATGGAGCCTCTCCCCCCCCACCACATTACCTCGCTGTTCTTTGCTCTTTGCTCCCCCCTCACTGCGTTTTGCTCATTAATGCTCGCGCTAATTGGTTTCTGCCGCGTTCGGTCCCCGGCGCGCAGCGGAGATGTGGGTTTGGGGAAAAGTGAGGCGCGGGGGGTTTCGGGGACGCGGATCCAGGCGCTCGGTGGGATCAGCGGAGCGGGAGGGTGGGGAAAGAGCGCTCGGGACAGCGAGTTCAGAGCCAGGACAGGGCGATTTACAGATGGGAACAGCGAGAGGCTGAGCTGGTGACCCCAATACCCCCAACTGCGCTCTGTGACACCCCCTGTGACACCCCGACATCCCACCCCAGAGCCCCCGGGGGAGCAGAGCTGTGTCAGGGTGCTGCACCCAAATCTGCACCCAGATATTGCACCCAAACATCTGCAGAGAAGCCCCAAACCTCTGTGAGGAGGCTGGACCCAAACTTGCACCCAAACATCTGCAGAGAGGCCCCAAAATTCCATGAGGAGGCTGGACCCAAACTTGCACCCCAGTATTGCACCCAAACCTCTGCAGAGAAGCCCCAAAACTCCGTGAGGTGTCTGGACCCCATCCAGCTCCCAGGTGCTGCTCCCAGACTCTTGCCCAGTGCTGGGGACTCGGGTCAGGGTGACACAGGAGGGACCAGCAGCGTTCCAGCCTTGCCTGGGTGTTGGTTTGAGGGGTGAATTCCCACCTGCCTCAGGCACCTGCACAGGCTGGGGATGGATGATCCCATTCCCACATGGAGGAGTTTTCCAAAGCCGTTTATATCTTCATGGCACCAAAGAACGGCCACTCTTCCTTTTTTTTAAATTCAAAAGTTTTGAATTTCCATTTTATGGACAGCTAAAGTCGCTTTAAGAGGTGAAATTGGAATGAAAAGTATTTCAACCCACCTGGATTTTTTTCCCCCCTGTAATTTAATGTTTTACAGGAGGACTGTAATGTAATGTCCTCCTGTAATGTACAGGAGGACTGTTGATGGTTGGTTTGGGTTTTTTTAATAATCTGTAATTGAATGAAAAGTTAGGGAATTTCTGTGAGATGGGAAAGCTGGTTTTCTACAACCACACTCTGATGGCTCTAGGAAATATCCCATTGATTTTGTCCCCAAAAAATCTTCCTTCAAGGGGACAAACAGGATGAAGGCAAGCACCAGGGCTGTGCCGAGCCTGGAACCGAGGCCTTAACCCACCCTTGTTGGGGTCCTGGGATTTTCCAGAGGGCTTGGCTTGGTTTCAGCCCCCTCTGGAGCTCCCACCTGCTGCACCCATTTCTGCAGAACCTGCTCCTGCTGGAAGGAGCCTGATGTTCGTGGAAGAGGCACCCTGGCCCCGTTTCTCGGAAGCGCCGCGGCTCCGCTTCCTGCCAGCTCCACAGCGTTCCCTCTCCCCTGCCATGAAACACCAGGGAGAGCCTCTCCAGCCCCAAATTCGGGGTGACCCCCTCGGATCCAGGGCCAGGCTGGCCCAGCAGGGCTGGCTCTGCTGTCCACAGGACACCCCCACCAGCCCAGGCTGCTCCAAGTGCATCCAGCCTGGCCTTGGGCGCTTCCAGGGATGGGGCAGCCACTTCTTTTCTTTCCAGTCCAAATCTCTGTCCAGCTCTCCCGGAGCACCTTTAGGTGTGAGGGGCTCTGAGGTCTCCCTGGAGCCTTCACTTCTCCAGGCTGAACATTCCCAGCTCTCCCAGGATGGCAGGGGAGATGCAGCCCTTGGATCAATTAATTCAATGCATTCTGTGCTCAGGATTCAGAGTTATGGGACACCCACCCCATTTTAGGGGGTCCCCACATGGGAAGTGCAGCAGCTTTGACCCCTCCAGTTCAGCCTAACCCCTCCTGACACATCCCAAACTTCAGGAAGTGCTGGAAGCTCTGAGACCTTTGTGAGTTACCCACCCACCCATCAGTCCATTGCAAACACAATACCCACTTTTATTCTATCTCAAACTGGCACTTTCCTGAATAAAAACACAGCTTTGAGTGACGAGCCTCGTCCAACCTGTGCCTGCCCTCTTTTCCCTACATCAGAGGAGCCCCTTTGTAGGCACAAAATCCCATTAGAGTGGGAAGGAGCCACAGGAAAAGACGTGGGCAGCCTTCCACCGAGGGGAGGGTGTGAATCCAGCCTGGCCCCCAGATCCCTCTTCGTTCAGCCTGGAAATGAGGCAGAGCAGGGAGGAGGGAGCTGGGTGAGGACACACGGATGGATCAGGGTCAGACAGGGCTGGTACAGCTCACTCCCTGCTGGGGTTTGTTTTCTGAGGAACCACCTCGCTACTGGGAAACCAATGGGGACATCAGGGGTGCTGCAGGGATGAGGAAATTCCCAGCTCAGCAGTGCTGAGCTCTCAAAAGAGGCACAGGGAAGAAAGGAAGGTTAAAATCTTCTTTTTTGTTCTGCACCAGGTAAAACCTCAGGCGTGGATCACCCCCAAGGGATCCAGCAGAGGCAGGAGGATTTGGAGCTCTGGGATTAAATATTTTGCATGGATATAAAGCCCTGAGCCACGTGGGCAGAGCCACAGTGGGGTGAGGGATCTGTCCCAAACCCTGAGTCCTTCAGCTCTTCCAGGAAAACTCCACCTTCCACCTCTTCCCAGCTCATCCTCACCCTCAGCATCTGCGTTCCACTCCCAAACTCCCAGCTGTGCAATTTTGGTTTTTTCCTCCAGGGACTGTCTGATCTCGTAACCAGGATTTTGAAAACCTTACAAACACGAAAAATTTCAGCCAAAGGATGGTGATCCCGGTTTGCCTGGAATGGGAACAATCCCAGTTTGCTGTAGGGTTGACAGGAAGCTGAAATCTTCCATGGAAAAGGTCAGTTTGGGTTTGTCCCAAGGAGAAGCAGCTCTGAATCACCTCATCTGAAGCATCCTCATCCTTCCAGGAAAGTCCTCTCCAAGATTAATCCAAATGTTTGCCACAGGTTCTGAACTGGATTTCTGGCAAATGAGTAGTGGAGAACATCATCTTTGGTTTGTCTTTTTTCTTCTATGGGAAGAGCAATTCCAGAAACAAAATCTAAGTTTTCTGAACGTGCTCACTTGAAAAATCGGTGTTTGGTGATGGGAACAAATCCCTCTGAACTCCTCTGCTTCCTGCATGGTCTTGGATTCTCTCCCTCCTGCTTCCAAGGTGAAAGAAAGGAAGAAAGCACATGGAAATATGAGGAAGAAGAGAATTGGAGATGGGAAAACAGAGAGAATGAGGGAAGAAAGTTCAGAGCAGTGTTTTGGGGATGGTGTTATACATCGACACAGCTGAACTCCAAACCCTCATCCCTTCCAGGGAGGAAATTTCAACTGACGAGCAGCAAATCTGCTTTTCCACCCAAATTACACCACCAGCTTTCACCCCAGCACCGTGTGATGCCCAGCAGTGCCCACATCCCAGCCCTCTGCCTGCTCCCTCTCCTTCCTGAGCATCCAGGCCTGAACCCCCGGGGCTCATCCCATCCCCAAACACCCTGCAGGGCATCACAGCGAGCAGGACCAGCCTTTCCCAGGGCAATCCCACGGCTCTGGGGGAGTCCCACAGGGCTGGGGAGCCCCCACAGAGCCCCCCCGAGGGTCAGTGCTGGCGTTTCACAGGCTGTGAGCACACGGAGCAATCCGGCCCTGCCCGGACGTGCGGCCGCTGCAGCTCTTGGACCCCGCTCGCCTCTTGCGTAAGGCCAAGGGATGATGCACCGAGTTCCTGGAAGTGATGAGAAGCTCCTGGCTCCCCGGGAAAGCCACAGGCTGCTGCCTGTGCAGGGGCTGGCACTGCTCCCCTGCTCCAGCCAGCAGGATCCCGGCACTCTGGGACAGAGGGGTCCGAGTGATTTTCCCAGTGATTCCCCAAGCAGGGGGATCCCGACATCCCCAGAGCTGCACGGAGAGGGGGTATCAAGGCAATAATCAGCAATTTGGGCTCAGCTCAGAGCTCGGGGTGGGGTTTGAGGGGGTTTTCACCCCGTCAGATCCCTGGCTGGTGGCTGTGCCGTGCCTCAGTTTCTCCCATTGCACACTGAGGGTGGCACTCAGCCGGGTTTTGGGGAGCTGCAGGTAATGGATAAAGGAGGGAAACCCCCAGGGTTTGGGAGTGCTGCTCCCAGCAGAACACACGAGGATGTTGGGGGTGACAGTGCCCAAAATCCCTGTGTGCCTGCAGAGCCACGAGTGGCCATCACCCAGCCTGGATGGAATTCCCTGGGCTCTGCCAAGCCCAGCCGTGCCACCAGCACCTGGGCACAGAGCACACCTGGCTCCCCTGTCCCCACCAGCACTTTGCCTGCGGGTTTTCCCCCCCCTCTCCTCTTTTTTAACATTTCCCTGCTTTTCCAGGAGCGTTACTCCTGGAGCAGCACTCAGCTGGTGTTTGTGTGCCTGTTCCCTCCTGCTCCTTCAGGAGATGCTCACCAGCACGTGGTGGCTGTGCCGGAGCCGTCACGGTGCCAGCCGGGAATTACTCACGGTGTAAAGCTGGAGGAAGGAGGGGGGAGGCCACATTCGCTGCTTTGTCTGCAGTTGTTCATTTCTCACCCTTTGATATTTTTTTTTTCCCCCCTCCTCTCTTTCTTCTCCTGCCAGTGTTCTCTGTCCTGGCTCCCTGAGCTCCCTCCTGCTTGCTCTTACGTTGGGGTTGGAGATTCTGGCTGCAGCCCTGTGGGCTGTAAAATGTTCTTTGCTGTCCCATGGTCACAGAGGAGTCCCCTCACACCTGGCTGGAAGAACCAGTGCCTCCCCTTGGGATCACCCTTTTCCCACTCTGCCACTTCCACATTTGCCCATTTCCACTCATTCTTGGCCCAACTTTTCAACCCCTCTCTGTCACAATGTCCCCACATGTCACCAGCCAGCATGGCACCAACCAAACCCACCCCACACCCCTCCCCAGACCTGGAGTGTGACACCTCAGGTGGGTTAGAGGAGGGGGAAAAACCACCCAGAAAACCCCGAATCCTTGCTCCAGGCTCTGCAGAGGGAAGGGTCGCTGTGGGAATTCCTGTCCTGGCAGTGCCAGGGCACATCCCACTGCTCCCAGCACGAGCTGGGGAGGACTCAGCAGAAAAGCATTCGGGACACACGGTCCTTCCCCTTCTCCACACACACCCTCGGCAGATCAATGAATATTTTAACAAAGAAATATTTCATTAAAAGAGTTGATTGCTTAATGAACTGTCCCTGTGAGCCATCAAAATGCAATGGGTTTTTTTTTTCCTTTTTTTTTTTTTTTTCCCTGCCTTTAACGAAGGCGAAGATTCATATCACGAAGAAGTGCCTTATCAAATTACCGTAATAGCCTGAGTAGAGCCAGCCCGGGCAGCGGGCGTTTGAGTCCCTCAAATGGGACTCCACAGCCCCCACGGATGTCACCGAGCAAGGTGGGACCAGGACAGGTCCTTGAGTCCCTAAAAGCAGTGCTTGGGATAGTGGGAAGCAGGTTTGCTTCCCTCTGGGCTGCCAGGATTGAAAGGGAAAGACAATTCTCCATCCTTTTCTTCCCCAACCCAACACTGTGATAAAGGGACATTCAAAGGCATTTCTGACGTCTGAAGCCACGAATTGCACCAGGGCTCCAACCTCCTCTGCCTGGCTCTTGGAATCACAGAATCAGGGAATGGTTTGGCTTGGAAGGGACCTCAAAGTTCCTCCAGTTCCAAGCCCCTCGGGTGATTAAAACACAAAGGCATCCAAAAATGTAATCGCTGTCTCTTATCAAGCCTGGGTGCTGTTTGTGAGCTCTGAGGAACCATCACTGCTGCTGCTGCTGCTTCCCCAGACCTGCCAGGCAGCTCAGGGGCTCGTCCTGCTCTCTCCTTTTGGAAGCTCCCACTGCTTTGCCTCTGCAAGTTTAATGAAAATGTCCCTGCTCATCCCAGCTTTCCTCTGTGCCACTCTCCAGGCTCCGGGCTGGGCATGGCTGGAGGGATCTGGTCATTAACAGGCGGGAAATGAACAATAACCTGACAAGAAACGACCAATTTTCCATCAATTAGAGCGAAGCCTCTTTTTGTCTTTTTAGTAAAATTAAGTTTTGCTGACTGGTGATTACTTTGGTCTGATGACAATTCATTAACATTTACACGGGGAGGATGCTAATGGCGAGGAGGAGGAGGAGGAGAGGGAAGGTGCTGAAGGAGCTGAAATGTGGGTCTGGAGGAGCTCTGGAGGTCAGGACAGGCCAGGGAAGGAGGGGAGCAGGAAGCCCTCCAGCCCCTCGCTGCACAAAAGTGCTTTGTTTGGGGCTGGAATTCTGCTCCTTGTGCTGCTTCCCCCACAGGGGCTCTGGGGTTAAGGACACTGCAGCATCCCTGGGGCCAGCACCAGGCCAGGGTCCCTCAGAGCCACTCCTGGGAGCGTGGGGACAGTGCTGGCTGTGCCCTCCTGGCCCTGCAGAGGTGCCACGGGTGGGGACAGGGTGGCAGCAGAGCTCTGAGCTTGGCATGAGCAGGACCAAGGGTGGGCAGGCACAAAACAGCCAGGGAAGTGACCACCAGCACCTCAAACCACCCAAAATAGGCACAATCAGCCCAAATTCCTGTTAGAGAGTGAAGGAGGAGTTGGTGCTGAGTGTGAATATTTGTGTGTTTATGGACATGTGTGTTCAAAAATCAAGTTATTCCCTGGATCAGAGCTGCCTCTGCTGCTGGATGAGGCTTCTCCTCACCTGAGAATTCATCCCCCAATGCAAAGAAGTTTCCCAGGCTGCTGCACCCTTTGCACACTCCTGGGAGTTGGATCCATCTACACCTGAGCAGGTTTGGGGGAAGAAACAGAAAACCTCCTTCCCACAGGAGCCACCTCAACCATCCTTTCCCCTTAAAAAACAAACAAACAAACAAACAAAAACTCAAAAAACTTCCTGGGGTGTTCCCAACCCCAAAACTTCCACTTTTACTGCTTTATTTGCACAAGGTCCCCAGTGGCTCCAAGTCTGGCACAGGAAGGAGCTGCCTGTGGAGTGGGGCAGGGATTAGCTCATCCCCAGGGTGATTGGGAAAGCTCAGGGAGCGTTTACTGTAAGAGGCCTTTGATTCAGTGCGGGGCTCTGGCAGTGGGATGGGGAATGAGTTGAATCAGAGGCACAGCAGAGCCCTCCCTGCTCAAACTCCTGGGACATTTCCCCAAATCCCCATCCTGGATGGCCAGGCTTGAAGGATGCAAGGATTTAGTAGGGGAAAAAAAAATAAAAGGGTCAGGTTCTCATCAGGTTTTCTGTTTCTTGCCCTGAGTTCAGGAAGGGTGAAACTGCAGTGGATTTTTTTACCAGGATGGGTAACACAGGGATGGTTGGCTCCCTGTGCTGTTTTGTCACCCTATTTATAACTTTATTTGGGAGGGGATTTCCGCAAAACCCCATAAAAACTGGGGTTTCCCATCAAAAAGCTTTTCAAGTTCTTTCACGACCTTTGTTCAACAATGACCTAATTTCACTCAAACTCTGGCACAGCCTATTCCTGAGGCGGGAGGAGAAGTGGAATTCAAAATTGGGTCAGTTTTCATTAAAAACGCTTCCGTTTACTAATAGTTTTTCGCATGTCACAAGCACTGGGATGGGCTCCAGACGCCGGCTGCCCTTCTTCACTGGAGAAATGGGTTAATCTTCCTGGGAAATCACTGCTCAAGGACTTTCTGGATCTCAGTGAAGACCTTTCTCCTCCCAAAAGTTGGGATGAGCGCGGTGTTTCCGTGGTGCTCCTTCCCGAGGCTCCTGGCGGGGTGTTGGGTGTGAGAATTCAGGTGGGATGGGGCTGATTAAAGCTGGGCCACCATGGTTGTGCCCGTGTCACCTGTGTCACCCCCCCTGGGTGTGCAACACGAGCCGTGAGCTGGTCAGGGAATCCCAACTCCATCCAGGAGAAAAATGTGGGATGGAAAGACTGGAGCAACAGGGAGGGTGGAAGATGCCAGAGCCTGACCTAATTCAGAGCCTAATCCAAAGCCTGTCCTAATCGGGGGGATCTGAACCCTCGAGTCTGATCCCCCTAGCCCAGGGGAGCCGATGGGAAACGCTCTGGGATTCGGGATGGAGCAGCAGTGGGTAAGGATCGTGGCCTCGGGTCTGCTCCCACACCACCGAGAGCTGCCAAAATTCCCTTCTGGGATCACTTTTGGAGCATGGATGCCCTCGGAGCCCGCGGACTCTGAGATGAACCCCCCGAGAGGCGCGGGATGGGCGAAAACCGGCGGCGAAGCCGGCAGGAACCGGGCGAGGCGCGGAGGGAAGCAAAGCGCAGCCAAGAACCGGCGCTCGGACCCGCTCCCGCTCCTCAAATGTGCAAATTATGCAGCCATTTCACGGGACACTTAGGAGTCAATTTGCAACGCGGCTCAGGGGGGAAATTGGGCACATAATTCCCCTGAACAATAACCGGAGCGGCCGCTTAATTTAACTCCGCGCCTGGACCTCGTTAGCGAGTGCCGAGGGGAGGATGCTGCGGGCGCCGGCGCCACGTGCGCGCATCCCCGCGGATCGTCCCGCATTTCCCGGGATCTTCCCGCATCCCCCCCGCATCCCTGGATCCCTCCGGGGCTCAGGGCCATGCCCGAGGGCAGCAGGGGCTGGCTCGGGGGCTCGGCGGGTCCCAGCCCGGCTCGCACACGCTCCGGCAGCCCCGGCACAGTGGCAGCAGGCTGTTCTCATTACAGCCCAATGAGGCTGTTTACTCACCCAGCTGGAGACAGTTAGAGAGTGATAAATAATGAAAGAGAAAACATGATTTTCCCCTCTGTGGTTTCTATTTGTGTAACCATATGTCACAGCTCAATACGGCCGCGGGTTTTTTTTTTTTTTTTTCTGCTTTATTCAGGAAAGAGTTGATTTTTTTCCACAGTGCTGCGATTTTTTCCCCGACTTCTCCTTTTTTCTTTTCTTTCTTTTTTTCAATTTTTTTTTTCCTCTGCAGCGACTGAAGTATTTCTGTTTGTTTTCTTGTGAAACTCGCTCGGACTCCGACTCCTTAAAGTCTGGCTTGTCCCAGGAACTGCGGAGGTTTGATAGGATTGTGCTCAGCTTCTTTTCAAATACCTGTCACGGGGCTACGAGGAGAAGAACCAGCTGAGAGCAGCGTGGGGAGGGCTGAGCCGAGCTGGAGCAATTCCTCCGGGAGGATAAAACCCTCTGGAGCTCTCCCTGGCACGGGAAGGGAGGGTGGGATGAGGGATGATGGGCTCTGAGTGTTTTGTGAGGGTAACACAGCATCGCTGCTGGAGTTGGCAGGAGGGGAAACTGAGGCACTGCGTGCTCCAGGGGGCTCACGCAGGGCACCTGCAGCCCCCAGGAACCTCCGTGATCCATCCCAGAACTGGGGAGAGAAGGATCTGAGGCAGCCTGCGAAGGAGATGAGCGAGGAGAGGCCCTGGCAGCGCCGTGCGCCGGATGGAGAGAGCTCCGGGAGCGCTCCGGGAGCGCATCCCGCCCGTGCCCTGGGGAGGGCAGGTCCCTGCACGGCCCCTCTCCCTCCCCGCCAGGTACCGCACACCTTCCTGCAGCAATTACCGGGCTCCGCATCCCGCCCGCCGCCCTCTCTTCTCCTGCCATGCCCCCGCAGCTCCCGGGAGCTCCTGGCACACTCCAGGGATGAGTTTCCCCTCGCAGCACACCCGGCCAGGGGCGTGCGAGGTGGTTTTTGTTTTTTTGTTTTTTTTTTTTGTTTTTTTTTTTTTTTTTCCCGCCCCGGCAAGTTCACAACATCCTCTTCCCGCAAGACACATCGTTCTGGGAGGGCAATTATCCCAGTGACCTCATCCGTGTCTGCGGCATGAGGTCACCAACGTTCGGGGAGCTGCGCCAGCCCGGTCCGAGCGGGTGCGCCCGGAGCTCGGCTCATCCCCATCCCTTGGCTCGCAGCTCCGAGGAAACTCGGAATTATCCGTGGCAAAACTCCCAGGGGCCAAACCAGGTGTGGATGCGACAGAGAAGAGCCCGAGCGGCGCCAAGCCCCAGCACCCGCACCCTGCTGTGGGTTTGCTCCGTGGAATTCAGCCCGGCGTGGAAATCACCTCCCAACAATCCCACCCTGTCCTTGAGAGCGTTTTCCAAACGCTCCTGGAGTTCTGGCAGCCTCGGGCCGTGCCCATCCCCTGGGGGAAGAACCTTTCCCTAGAATCCGACCTAAATCCTCCTGATGCAGCTCCAGCAGTTCCCTGGGCGCTGTCCCTTTGTCCTGAAATGGCACCGAGTGTCTCCCTCTCACAGGATTCCTGCAGTGACCCAACCCTGGTGGCTCCAGGCCCTGTCACCCCGTGTGGAAGCAATGTCTGATCCCTCCAGCATCCCAAAGCCTTGGCTGTGTGTGAATTACCTCAATTAAACTCAGCAAACACACCTCCTCCCGGGGCTGATCCCTTTTCCAAATGTAGGGAAACCATTTCTCCGGAGGTTTTGTGTGCAGTAATCGCAGCCTGCGCACGCAGAGCCGTCCCCACCCCGCTCTAGTGCCCACAGCTGCTCTGTGGTGCTCTGCAGTGACAGCTTTGGGGACAGAATGGCTTCTCTGCACCCTCCAGGTCTCACCGAGGTCCCACCAATGAGGCTGTTGTCCAAAATGTGCCCAAATTCAGCCAAACGCTGGAAATGCAGCTCTTCTCCACACTGCAGCCACCCCACCCCAGCTCGGAGTCTGAGCCGTGTGCTGGGTGTTGAACACTTTGGTGCTGATGGATTTGTCCTTTTTAAAAGCAATTAACTGAGTGAAATCAGGATCTTCTTGTTTCAGGTCACAACAAGCTCTCACTGTGGGGCTTGAGCTGCAGATTGCGGGGGGGGAGATGGACCCTGCTGGTTCCCTGACCTCATTCCTGGCCCAGCACTTTCACAGCCCAAACCCTCTCCTCTCCTCTCCTCTCCTCTCCTCTCCTCTCCTCTCCTCTCCTCTC
>JANRMJ010000059.1:3031660-3045153 GCA_025584955.1 Alethe diademata
CGCGGCCCCAGCCCGGCCCGGCCCCGGTTCCCCCCTCAGCCCCTGAGTGGCCGCGGCCCCGCCAATCCCGGCGCGCGGGGGCTCCATATTGGCCGCTCGCGCTCACCGTGCCGCGCTGCCCGGTCCGCGCCCCGCGCTGATTGGCTCCGCCGCGGGGCCCCGAAGCCCAATCAGCGCCCGCACTCGCCCGCCGCGCAAAATGGCGCCCAACCGCGGACAAAGGGGGCGAGGGGCGGGGCCCCGCCTGGCCGCGGCCGTCCAACCGCGCGCCTCGCCCTGCCCGGCGCCTCTGCGCCTGCGCGGGGGTTGGGGCGCGCAGGCGCAGGGAGGGCCCCGCCCAGCTCTAAGCTCCGCCCCCTGGCCGGAACGCTCCGCGCCGGGACCATGGAGAGGATCCGCCCGCCCGCGCGCGCGGAGCGGCGTGGCCGCCATGTCGTGTGGGGCGCGGCCGCCATGTTGTGTGCGGCGCCACCGCCATGTTGTGTGGGGCGCCGCCGCCATGTTGTGTGCGGCGCCACCGCCATGTTGTGTGCGGCCATATCTCTAGGTTATGTGAGGCGATACCGCCGTGTTGTGTGCGGCCATACCTCCACGTTGTGTGGGGCGATACCGCCGTGTTGTGTGCGGGCCATACCGCCGTGCTGGCTGAGGACGCTCCGCCAAGTCCCCGGGAGGCAGATCCGCCATTCCGCCGCGAGGCGGGGCCGCTGAGGCTGAGGCGGTACCGCCAGGGTCCCCCTGAGGCGGAGCCGCCGCCGCGCCGGCTGAGGCGGTACCGTGTGGCCGTGAGGCGGGGCCGCCCTTGCGGCTCGGCCGGAGCGATGTGGGCGTTGCTGGGCAGGCTCGGCGTGGCGCAGGCCGTGGGCCCGGCCCGCTGGATCGCTGTGCGCCCCGCGGGTGCGGCGGCCGAGCGGCCCTGAGGGGTGGGAGGGGGAGGAGGAGGAGGAGGAGGAGGGTGATAATGGTGATAAGGAGGAGGGCGGCAGCCTGAGGGTGCCCATTGTGCGGTGACCCAGCCTGGGGCCTCCTCCCGGGCCAGAGCTGTAGGAGCAGTGGGACAGGGTCAGGGCCGCTGGCATCTTCAGGGCTGTCATGGTTGTCCCGCTGTCACAGATCAATTAGGTTACCCTCGCCCCCTCTAACACACTCTTACTGCCTAGCTTGAGATTCCTAATAATTGTTTTTCTCTCATCTTTCCAGCCGCAGGAGCCTTCTCCATACCCCACGTTACCATGGCCACCCACTTCTCCAAGGATCAGGAGGAGAGAGTGCGTAGGAAATGGGTTACATGGGATGTTATTGTCTGTGCCAAGAGGCCTTCCCCTCATTACAGCCCTGACAGCACGGCACTGGCTGCATCCTGCAGCTTTTGGGAGCAAAGTGGCTGCCAGTGCTGAATTCTGTGTGCTTTTTGTGTGTAATGTCAGTGGGGCAGATGCTGTGCAGCAGCACAGAGCTCACTTGCTTGCCTGAGCACCTCCAGACTGGTGCTGCTGGAGGGGTTTCACTAATCCAGCTGTGCTCCCTGTCACATAATTACCCTTTTAAGCTTTGATTTTGTAAGATTATCTGCTGAGCTGGCACGTGATGCTCATAAGTGATCTTGTTGAGAAGGTATAGTGGGTTTGTAATTCTGTGTATGGGATGTGTAATTCTCTGTAGTGGCTTTGCAATTCTCTGTAGTGGCTTTGTAATCCTCTATATTGGGTTTGTCATTCTGTGAATTTGGGTTGTAGTGCTGTGAATTTGGTCTGTAATTCTGCCTTTGGGGTTTGTAATTCCACAGGTGGGGTTTGTAATTCCCTCCCTTGGGTTTGTAGCCCGTGCCAGCTCAAACACTCGCACCCTGCACAGCAAACTCAACCCCTGCCTCTCTTGCTGCCCAGTCCCTGGTCACCAGAGCCCTGTGTGCTGTCTGAGGAGGTTTTGTTGCCCCTGCCATGCAGATCAGGTGTGTAAAGGGGGACCTGTTCTCGTGCCCAAGCACGGACGCCCTGGCTCACTGCATCAGCGAGGATTGCCGCATGGGCGCCGGCATCGCCGTGCTCTTCAAGAAGAAGTTTGGAGGTGTCCAGGAGCTCCTGGATCAAAGTGAGTGGTGCCTGAAGGAGCTCCTGATTTCCAGCAGGGAGGGTGTTGGAGCTGCTTGGGTTATGGAGCGTGGCTGTTTTAAGAACACCTCGGTTTTTGTGCTGCAGAGAAGAAGACAGGGGAGGTGGCGGTTCTGCAGAGGGACGAGCGGTACATTTATTATCTGGTAAGGATTGGGGTGGGACTGGGACACTTCCCTGGAGCTAAACTGTGTCACATATCAGGCATTGATAGCTGTGGGGGTTTTGGTCATGTCCATGGAATCAGGGAATCACAGAATGGTTTGGGTGGGAAGGGATCTTAAGGCTCATCCTAAGCAGGGACACCTTCCCCTATCCCAGGGTGCTCCAAGCCCTGTCCAGCCTGGCCTTGGACACTTCAGGGATGAGCCAGCCTCAACTGCACTGGGCAGCCTGTGCTAGGGCTTCACCACCCTCACAGGGAGCAATTCCTTCCCAGTATCCCATCTAAGCCTGCCCTCTGGCAGTGTGAAGCCATTCCTGTTGTCCTGTCACTCCAGACCCTTGTAAATAATCCTTGTCTTGTTGACTCCCTTCGGGCACTGGAAGGGAGTTTCTGGAATGTTCCTCTCGATAAGAGATGTGTCCTCAAACATTGCTGGTGAGGAGCAGCCAAGCTGTTCTGTGCATCTGCATTTCACCTTTACATGGACAGAACTGGCTGCCAAATTAGTGCTTTAAGCTGTGAAATGTTAGTTCTTTGCTCAGGTTTTTCCACAGAGGCAGGTCTGGGCATGGAGTTTTGGGGTATCATGGAATGTGTGTTTTGCAGCAGCATTTATAACAGACAGAAGTTTGCAGAGGTCATGCCTAAGGCACTGCTGAGCTTTTCTATTTTTCTGTAGATTACAAAGCAGAAGGTTTCTCACAAGCCCACATATGAGAGCATGCAGAAGAGTTTGGAAGCCATGAAAGCTCACTGCCTGAACAATGGAGTCACTGACATCTCCATGCCCAGGTGAGGGGCTCAGGAGCTGGAATGCCATTGCTGGGGTGTTTCATTTCTAGAATTCAAGCATCCACCTCCATTCAACTCCCCTGTTCAATTGGGCAAGTCTAATTTGCATTTCCCTGTGCATTTCAATAGTAGCAAAGCATATTTGAGTTTTTTCCTTGTTCTCTCTGTGTTCTGTGGGTTTATGGGGAGCTGAGGCAGGGCCAACTCAAAGTGCAGCTGCTCCCAGGGCTGGTTGGGCACAGCACAATGCCCCATCAGCCCTTTTGGTGCTTTATCTTCCAGGATTGGATGTGGACTCGATGGCCTGCAGTGGGAAAAGGTGTCAGCCATCCTTGAGGAAGTGTTTGAGAACACTGACATCAAGATCACAGTTTACAGCCTGTGAGCAGAACAAAGATCCCCATTTCGCCCAGTTTTGGGAGCAGAACCTGTGAACTGACAAGGAGGGAGCACATTCAGCGTTCGGGTGTCACTTGTGTGACAGTGACAGAGACGCTCATTTGGGGCTGTTAATGAGCAGGAGGCAGCGGCGCTGTGCAAGCCCTCGGGGAGCTCCCGGTGTGTGCCTGCGGCCACCAGGTGTCACTGGGGCTCCACGCGGAGCTTCTGCTCGGCTCGGTGCTGCTGGGCTGCCCCAGGCACCGCTGGCACCTCTGCTTTGTCCTCTTTGCCACGTCCTGCCTGGCTCTCGGGTCACTCACCTGTGGAGCTGGTTCATTTCTCCCTTCCGGCCACAAATGGGGTTTGTAGAGATCGTGCTCACTCAGGATCATGCTGTGATGTTTAAATAAACAGTGCCCTGCTGTTGGATTGGTAGCTGTGGCTGTTCTGGGGACAGGCTGGGATTGCAGGGAGTGCTGGAGGGGAGTGAATACACCTGGTGGGTGTGTTTTATACAGCAGCTCTGTAATTTACAGTCTGCAGAGCTGGGTTTGGTGATGATCCAAACAGGTTGGTGTGCTCTAAAAACTGACAGGATGGGGTTTAAGGTGGGATTTTCACATTGCTTTGTTTGGTGCATTTGTAGTCCAGGTGTTACACAAAGGTTGGTGTTTGTCACCCAAAACAAAAGCAAATCAGTACCACCCCTGCTTCCTGAGATCCATGGAAAACTGATTTGGAAGAGTTTGTGCCAGAACTGAGGAACTGCCACAGACATTTCCTTCATGTTTGGTTTCCCACCCTCCCACAATAACAAATATTTTGGACTTCTGTCATTCTGAATGGCCAGAAAGGTGCCAGGTGTGTTGAAGAAACATAAAAATGGGACATAAGAGTTGGGAGTTTTGTAGCATGGCAGGGTTCCTGATGGGATTTCCTTGGGAAGGGACTGGGTTACTCAGTGGGGCTTTTTGCTGCTGCAAATCCTGTTTGTCTTTAAGATCTCCCTATCCTTACTCTCCCTGTGCCTTGGCCATATTTTGTAAACCTGTTTGGTGGGGAATTGCTGTAACTGGAAAAAACAAGTTTGGACAAAGAGGAATTTGGAGCAATGAGCTGATCCAGAGCAGGCACTGAGGCTGTTCATGGTTTCAGCCCTTTCCCTTATTTGTATTTGGGTTTTTGTTCTGGTTCCTTGCTCATGGCATCCCCATGAGCTTCATTTTACATGGAAAATGATCCTGCTCTCCAACACTCGTGTGTACTCTGGAATTTTTTTTGGCATTTAGTTCTCCCTTCCCAGGTACAAAATATTCCCTGTGTGGCTGTCCTGGGATGTCCTTGAACTCAGACTTGTCAGGTTCAATTCAGGACTTCTTGCAAGTAGAGAGGAAGGAATAAACAGTGCTTTGGCTTTTGCAGTGGCTTTCTATTTTATTTCACTTTGCTTTTCCCAGGTTTATATCCCAAACATCGTTTGATATCAAGTTCTTGGGCTCCATCATGATTTGGACAAGAGCTGTTGGGCCTGAATTAAATCACAGCTCTGACTATTGAGGAGAGCAGGGGGAGAAAACTTCTTTTTCACCTTAAATTCCTTTTTTTCCCCTTTCTAACGCATTTATCTAACCAGCAGCTTTGTTCTGAGATCTCTTCCCATGAAACATTCCCAGAATGTGATGCCACAGCCTGCCTGTGGATCACTGCCATCCCTTTCACCACAGCATGGGTTTGGTTGGGGCAGGGAGGGGGAGGAACAAAAAACACCCAAAAAATCCCAAACACCAGAGGTCTGTGTTGTGTGTGTGTGTGTGTTTGGAGTCCCACAGGGCCTTGTCTCCCAGAGGCTGGTTCTCCATCCTGCTGGAATCAAAGCTTGGGGAAGCAGGACTGTCCCAGGTCTGTCACATCTCTTCATGGATCCTTTCTGATCCTGGGGAGGGAAGCAGAGACATCCTAGAGACTCAGAGGTGACTCTTCAGTACCCCACAGAAAAGGGAATTCTGCAACACTGAGGTTTCCTTTAATGGTGTTTTTTAGGGTTAGACTGTGGGGTGTGAGTAAAATCCCCTCCAGTCTCCATTCCTCTCCCTGTTGTCCTGAGTTCCATCCCTGTGGGGAGCAGGGAGGTGCTCTGGTGGCCCTGGAACCTTTTTATTCTTTATTCCTGGAGGAGAAGACAGAAAAGCACTAAATCCCTTGGGAATGTGCTGTGAGGGGAGCCCCTGGAAGGGGAAAGCCACTGCCACTGTATTCAGTAAGACAAACTGACAGTAAGAGAAATGGGAACCCAAATTGAAGAGAGTTAATGAGTGACTCACCTGAGCTCAGTGCAAGATCTCAGCCAGCTTCTCCTCATAGTACTGGAAATTCTCCTGAATATCCTCCCAGGGCACGAAGGACTTGGCCTCCTCCCCTTCCTCCTGCTCCACAAAGTTCTTCCAGACATACTCAAAGTCTTGAGGCTTCATAATCCTCAGCTTGCAGCCGGCCTCCTTCATGCTCCTGAGGGCCGCCTGCATCTCGGGCTCCTCCCACATGAAGAGCCGGCCCACCATGATGGTGAGGCGCAGCCCCTTGTTCTTGCGCAGGGCCTCGCAGATGCCGCGGGCGCAGGTGACGCAGGGGCTGGAGGACACGTACCAGGTGACATCGTGGCGGGCACCCGCCTGGCAGGTGGGCAGGATGCTGCTGAAAAACGCCATCTCGGCGTGGGCGGCCGCGTGCTCGTCCTCCAGGTAGCCCCGGCTGGTCGCCGCCTCCTTGCCCTGCGTCTCCACCACGTAGCACAGGAAGGTTTTGTTCCTGCCCGAGCTGTACTCCACGTTCCTGAACTGGAATTTGAAGAAGATGGCTGGGAGGCGTTCCCTGGGGACAGAGAGCGGAGAGGAGGCTCAGAGGGAGATTTAGGGAAAGGGCACACTTTTGGTTCAGCCCTGTGTGGGACCATGCACAACTCACTGCATTGCCCTGCATTTCTGTGTTCCCATATACTATATATACTATAAATCCTACATATAGTATATATAGTATATACCTATATATATATACACACTATAAATCCTATATATACTATATAGTATATATACTATATAGTATATATACTATATATACTATATATATACTATATACTATATATACTATATAAACGATATACCTATGTATGTATATACTCTATGAATCCTATATATAGTATATATACTATATATACAATATACCTATGTATATATATACTCTATAAATCCTATATATAGTATATCTAGTATATCTAGTACATCTAGTATATGGTATATATATACTATATATACTATACATCCTATATACCTGTATTCTATAAAACCCTCAAATTTTAAACTCTTTACCTATATATACCAATATACTATATATCCTGTATACCTATATACTATATATACTATATACCAGTATATGTATATATACTGTATGTCCTATATACTGTAAATTCCTCAAATGTAAAACCCTTCACCATGTGAAAGAGCACACCTCTATTTTGCTACACACTCATGATTTTAACTCCATCACTCAAATTTGGAAGCCTTCTCCAAGGTCTCAGGTCAAAAGCAGTGTTCTCCAGAGGGTCAGTTCTAGAAAGTACAGAAAACTCAAAAACCCAAGATTTCTGGGATCCAACAGGAAGGGTCACACTCTTGGCTCAGCCCTGTGTGCACAAATCACTGCATTGCCCTGCATTTCTCTTTGTTCTGAGGTTTAGGTTATAAAATATCCAGGATCAAATCAGACTTTGCTGTGAAAATGTGGATTTTCTGCTGGAGTCCCTACTGATAAACTTCACCTACTCTTTTAATTTATTGTCCACATCTTCCCTTCTGTGACTCAAAGATCACCTTGTGATGGAACATCTCATGGGATGGCTCTGGAGATGGGAAGGGAAAGGGATGGAAAAGAGAGGGAAAAAAAAGCACATGCTTCCAAGAATAGCACTTTTCCTGCTTGGCATCCTGGATAATCAGTGCTGCTTTGGCTAAGGATTCTTTAATTAATGATTTTTTGAAGGGCAGACATGAGACACCCATTCCAGAGTGATGAGTGGTTTCACAATAACATCAGCTTTTTAAATACATCAGAGGCACAGGGAATTTCATCCCTGATTTAACTCTGACAGCAAAGGGGTCACAGCAGTGACGAGGTTGGCTCTGGCTTTTCATGGAACAGCTGAAGCAGCAGCAGCCTGCTCCAGGATGGATTGACTGGGAGCTGCATTTAGCCAGCCCTTCCAGATGGATTTTATTGCTTATCTGCACGTGTGCCTGAGCTTAGCTGGGATGTTCACCTCACTTCTGCTCCCAGCAATTTGGAATCTGCATTAATTCAATTAATAATGTTCCAATAAGGACTAGAAACAACACTCAGAGCCCATTCCAATGCCTGGCAATGTTTTCTGGGAAGAAATTCCCCCTGATGTCCTCCCCTGGCTCCAGCCTCCTGTCATGGGGGTGTGGAGAGTGAAAATGTTTATTGAAAACACTGAAAAACTGTTCACAGGCACTGAATTCCCCAATATTCCCAATATAACCCCCTGCTCTGGCACCAGGCTGGGGTGGCACAGCTCACCTGAGAATAGGAAAGCTCAAAATTAAAACCTTCCCTGAAAAGCATCATTAAAAGATTTTTAAAAAATTTTATTTCTAAATGCTCCCACCTAATTTATCTATTTCCCCTGGAGAGCAAAGTGATATATCATAGTGAGACCAAAAAAAATTGAAAATTTAAGGCAGAATCTTCAGTCTGGGATTGATGTTGCTGAAATCAGGTGGGCTGGAGGAAAGAGCAGTTACCCAATGTGACCCTGGCACTGCCACACAGGAGAGAAGGAAAACATGGAATAAAAATGTGGATTCCCTAAAAGAGTAACAAGGAATTATTCCCACAAGGAGCCTCATTTATGCCTGGGGAAAGTGGAAATAAATGTGGCAGGAAATGCTCCCAGATTGGGATTACAGGCTGTGTTCAGCCAAAAAAAAAAAAAAATGGGATAATATTCTTAAAGAGAGTAATTGGCTTCCCAGTGATTCCTGGAAGCCAGACTCCTCCTGGAGCTGTAAGCAGCAGAATGAGAACTTGGCTGGGAGTCCTGAGATGCCCCTAATCCAAGGGCTAAAGCTGAAATGCAACATAATTGGGTTTAAGTGCTTCGTCCCTGGCTGCAGTTGTGTTTCCTCATCGCTCCCATAACTGCCTTGATTGGCTGGGAATTTGTAATTTCCCAATTTCATCGGGAAAACCCACACGGTGATCCCAGGGCAAGGCCTGGCCTCATCTCCTGGTATCCTCATTAAAAATGAAAATAAAAAATCCCTGGGGTGTCTGGACCTCTTTGGGGGTCCTTTAGGATTTCTGCTTCGCTTCCTCACTCTCCCCTTTGCAGGGTGGAAAATCCTGGCAAATCCTTGGCGTTCCAAGGAAGGATTTAATTGCAGGATGGTGCCAAGGAAGTTTTTCAGCCATGGTTAGCTCAGGGCCTTGTGCTTAGCAGGGAAGTTTGGACATCCTGCCCAGTCCCTCAGCATTTCTCTCACCAGGCTCCAAGGCTGGAATACCCAATTTCCTCATCAAAATTCATTTTAGGACATCTTAAGTGTTCAGAACTTGGCCCAGTGGTTTATAGCCACAAATTTTGGTGCCTTAGCTCCATTCCTAGCAGAGGGATGTTCTTTCCTTAAAAGCCACTGCCAATCATTTATTTCTATGATTGTATGTGACAGACACCATCCCAAAAATGGATTTTTTTTCACAGCAGTCACATTTTGAGAAGGGAATGGAGATTTTTCCTCCCCTGGCAGGAAGGGAACCCAATTTTGTGACGAGCTGCTGTCCTACCTCACACATCCTGGTCTGGACAAGCAGCAAAATTTCACCTGCAGAGCCCATAGCACAGGCACAGGATTCCAGGGGATATTTTGGAGGCCTGATTTTTACTTTTAAGTAGCTGGAAAAAATCCTGGGTTTGGTTTATTTGCTGGGACATTCCTTTGGTGACTGATAAGGGAAATGTGAGGGGAGAAGGACTCATCCTGCTGCTCCTACAGGGAGCAGGCACTGAGGGCTTTTCCTACTTGCAGCTGTCAATTATGGCTGAGTTCAGCTTTCCCCAGATTCCTGTGATATCCCACTTTTCCAAAGGCCAGGCTCCCTGCTGCCCTGCTGCCTTCAAAACTGCCTCTTGTTTTGGAGCCTTTCTGCAAGTTGGGCTTTTTGGTTTCTTTATGAAAGTCAGGTTCCAGCTGTGGCCGTGGAGCTCTTGAAAATGTGAACCTTTAGGTCTCTTGAAAAATCTGTCCCTCAGGCCCATCAAGCCAATCAGCCATAGCAGGGGTGTTTTTCCTGATCCACAGGTGGAGAAACTCTCAGACAAGAGCCATTGATCACAGCAAGAAATCAATACTGAGCTCTCATCAAAGCCAGCCCTCCATCCCCATCCCATCAGCAGGGCTGGGAGGGAACCAGCACTGCAGGAACAGAGCTGTTCCTATAAAACAAGTGCACTTCTGTGCCTGCTTGCTGGGAGTCCATCCTCTAAAAGTCAGAAAACTTTAGAAGAAAATCCCACAATAAATCCAAACCATTTCAGACTCTTCAGAAACGCGCCGGCACAAGATGCTGCTTGTCATGCCCGACCTAAAAGCTGAGACAGAGCTCTCTGAACTCCCCCAACTCCACATTTCAATCCCAATCTCTTACCCTGTCACAATCTCAAAGGGTGGCAGGTCCTCCCTCTTCACCTTCTTCTTCTTCCCCTCGCCCTCCTCGGCGTTGTCGGGCTCCCCGTTCTGGGCATTGCTGGGCTCCTCCTGCTTCTCTGCCATCTTCCCCAGGACACTGGGACCGAGCTGTGGCCACTGGGAGAGAGCAAGAAAAATTTCTGAGAGCTCTGGGAGCTGAGGGAGGAGGGAAAACAGAGCTGGGAGTCCCTGCCCCAGGCACAGTTGTCAGGAACTAAATATGGAACAAAGCGGCGGCGGCGGGGGCTGGATGGGGTTGGGTGACCCAGGGCTCTCAGGTGTCACCTCCTTCAATCCCTCTTGCTCCTCTTTTAATTTCAAACCCAGTGACAACTTCAAACCAAGTGGCAGCTTCACAGTGGGTGGGATGAGCCCATAGTTTTCCTTGATGGAAAATCCTGGAAGCTGGAGCGTGTATTTATCCCCTGGGTGATGGCTGGCACGGGGCTCCTCCTGCTCCCACAGCCTCTCCCTCCTCTGCCAGGGCATTCCACGGCTGACCTTGAAGGACCAGCTCAGCCTGGCCTGCCCCAGGCAGGAGGGGAAGGGGTCGGGGCTGTTTTGCTGGAAAATCCTTGGGTTTGGTGGGTTTGGCTTCCTGGAGCATCCCAGCAGGTGACCTGTGGTTGCTCCCACCCTGCTCATGCAGGACTTTCCTCCTTGGAGCCCCTAAATCCAAGCCAGAACCTTCTCCCAAATATTTGAAAGTCCAGCTGGAATTCCCAGTGCTGCTTCTCCCACTGTTCTGCATTTTCCTCCCCGTTGCCTGAGTGTTCCATAAATTCTCAGTGCACTGGGATGTGTCTGGGTTGGAAGGGTTTTTCACTCTCTTTTTTGTCCCCTTCGGGATTATATTAAACTATCCCAGCATCTTACTCTCAATTTCAATCATTTACAGTTTGTATCAATCCTGCCTGAGCTGAGTTTAATAAAAAACTGGGTGAGGTTTTCCCAGGGACCAATCCTGGCCATGCCATGGGGCAAAGGAGGTGGGAAAAGTGTGGCTGTGCAGGATTTTGGGATCAAAGCACACTGGAAATCAAACCTCCAGTACTGTGGGCTCTGCACTTCCCTCAGAACCCACCAGCAGCAAACTTTGAGTAAATATGGAATATTCAGCTATATTTGATGGAGTATGCAGTCAGAATTAGTGGAAAAACCTGCTCTTAGTTTGAGGAGGAGAAGAAGTATTCTACAAAAATCAAATCAGTGGGAATATCTGCTTTGGAGCCAAGCAGCCTTTGTGACTGTTAAATCCAGCTCTTTAGAGCTGTGGGATGAGGCTGCACCATCACAAAGTGAAATAAATCCACACCATCAGGCAGGTCATTTATCATCAGAGAAAATTAATAACAAATTATCACAGGTAATTAATTCTGGCTGCTCTTCCCAACCCCTTTGCCATCCCCCTGCCTTGCAGTGCTGGGTATCCTTTGGAGCTTTTCCCCAGGGCCACCATGGATGCAGTTTTTGGGCACAGAGCAGCCCTTGGATGAGTTGTTGTTTAGGTGGTGTTGTTTAGGTGACAAAGTTGGCGGTGGTGACAGCCCAACCAAGGATTTGACAAATTCCAAGACATCCTATCCATGGAACATATATCTTCCACGGTGCAGGATTTTATTTATTTCTAAGCCTAAAATACTTTCCTGCAGGGCAGAGGTGCTGTTTTGCCTCCTGTGTGGTGACAACGCTCAAATTCCACCTCCCCTGTCCAATTGCTGTCACCTCTGACATTTCATGGGCTGTTTTTGGGGTGGGAATCCTCTCCCAGTGACTGACAGCTCATTTCCTCCTAATCCTGATATTTTCAAGCAGCATCTCAGCCCCTCTCCAGTCCCTCTGACCCACTCTGCTTTATTTTTGGAAGCTCTTCATGGCTGGGGTCCCAATTTTGCTGCAGCTTTAGCCTGGCCCCTCCGAGGGCTGAGCTCTAATCTAATCTGGGGAATGTGGCACCGAGGCTCCCCCTCTCTCCAGCCTTTCCCAGCTGCTCCCCAGCTCCTTCTAGGGCAGTGCTTGGAACAGCCATGATCCTCCCCCACTGCAGCCAAAAATATAAAAGGGCACCACGGGGCTGCTGTGTTGGAGCTGGGCGTGGGTGAGGGCTCTGGTGCCTGTCTGTGACCCCAAATGTGTCCCCAAGGGGTTCCCAGCAGCACTCAGGGGACCAAATTGTGCACCAGAGTTTGTACTGAGGCTCCCCTCCACCTGGCACTGTCCCCACTGATTTTTATCCAGTTGGCTCTGAATTTGTTCATAAAATTCCAGGATTGCTGAGGTTGGAAAATCCCTCCTGGATCATCGAGTCTAGGCTGTGCCTGATCCCCACCCTGAGCACTCAGTGCCACCCCCAGGTGACACCCCCAGGGCTGGGCACTCCAAACCCCCCTGGGCAGTCCCTGCCAGCCCTTTCCATGAGGAAATTCCACCCTGAACCGCCCCTGGCCCAGTCTGAGGCCATTCCCTCTCCTCCTGTCCCTGTTCCCTGGGATGAGATCCCAAATCCCCCCTGGCTGCCCCCCCCTGTCAGGGAGTTGTGCAGAGCCAGAAATTTCCCTGAGCCTCCTTTTCTCCAGGCTGAGCCCCTTCCCTTCTCCTCAGAATTCTCCAAACCCTTCCCAGCTCCCTGAGCCCCTCACAGACTGGTCCCTGAGGGGATCACAGGGGACACACAGGACAGGGCTGAGGGACACCCTGTGCTGGGAGAAGCTTCCAGGCTTTGCTGGAGTTTTGGATTTTGAGGATCCTGCATCCATCCAAGTCCAGAGCAGCTTCTTCAGTGACTTTAGAGCCACCTCAGAGCATTTTTATCCCCAAACTTTTTTTTTTTTTCAATCCCCAAACAGGGATCTTTGCTGTACCCCTGGGCCAGTGTCCCCTGCAGGTCTCAGGTGTGCTGTCCCTGTCCCTGTCCCTGCAGCAGGAATTCCTGCAGTTACCCTGCCTGTTCCCTTTCCCACCACCCACCCCTGCCTGCCACAGGCCGTGCCAGGAAAAGGGAGCTTTTATGGCACTGTGAGGCTGGAAGAACATTTTGGGATGGATGTGAGAGTGAAATAAGAGCCTGGCCGGGTGAGTCACGGCTCAGCCCTGCTCTCCATGCCGAGGGGACAGCTGGTGGCACTAACAAAAGTCTCCCTGGAGACATTGTCTGGCAGCCAGCCCCCTCCTCCTTCTTCCAGCTGTAACTACGGCACAGATAAATAAACACTGACAGCTTTCCTTCCTTCCTTCCTTCCTTCCTGTGTTGGGTTGATGTGGCCAGAAATGTGGATTCTGTCCCCA
>JANRMJ010000059.1:3103159-3114501 GCA_025584955.1 Alethe diademata
TCCGTGCCGGGGGTCGGGGGTGACGGAGCCGAGTCGGGGGAGCGGAGCCGGGGCTGCCCGCGGATACCGGGCCCCCCCCCGGCGGGAGGCGGTGCTGGGGTGGGGCCTCTCGCCGTCCCCCCCCCGTCCCGGGCGGGCCCGGGTCCCCTCCCCGCACGCTGCTGCCGGCGCGACTTCCTGATCCCGCTGCATTGGCCGCAGGTAGCGCGGCTGTGCGGGACGGGGCACGGACAGACGGACAGAGCCCATGCGGACCCTTCGCTGAGCTGCATCCCCCGCCCCCTCCACCTCCTCCTCCTCCTCCTCTTCTTCCTCCTCCCTCCCTGCCCGGCTCCCTTCCTGCCCCGCACATGTAAAACTTGTGCGCGGGGCTCCGCTCCCGTCCCGCTGCCGCTGCCCGGGCTGGGACCGTCCCCCCGCGGGGCAGAGACCCCTCCGGCCCCCCGGAGCACGGAGCCCCGGCTCCGCTGGCCCATGCTGGATTCCGGCCCGGGAAGGTGACTGCAGGAGGAAGCGGCGCCGCGCCGGGTCAGGGTAACCATGAATGAGATGTCGAGTTTCCTGCACATCGGGGACATTGTCTCCCTGTACGCCGAGGGCTCCGTCAATGGCTTCATCAGCACCTTGGGGTGAGCCAGGGGCTCCCGGCGGTGATTCTGGGATGGACGGGACGGGACGGGGGCGCTGAGCTGGAGCGCGGTGGGAAAAGGGGCTGGGAAGCTCCGGGTGCTGCGGCGGGGACGGGGAGAGGTGCTGGACACGGGGACAGGGTGTCCCCAGGTGTGTCCCCAGGTGTGTCCCCGAGCTCGCCCCCGGCTCCAGCCGCTGTCAAGGGCAGGATGTGGCCCTGGAGGGACCCCCAGCTCTCCTTCCCCTGGCCAGAAGCTGCTTCCCCCCAGTGAGGGGCTGGGGGTGAAATGGGTTTGGGCAGCCTGAGGGCTCGGTGGGATGAGGACGGGGACATGCGAGGGTGACAGCTCAGGGCTCCTCGGTCATTCGGTGCTGCCAGCCCTGTGCAGGGTGGCTGCTGGCCCTGCACACGCACTGGTGGCTCCCGCTGTCCCCCTCAGTGTGCCACACACCCGCTGGCCAGCGGGAATCTCTGCAGGGTCACCAAGTGCTGCCCGTGGCTACCAAGCGCTGCCAGGGGCTGGGGGACAGGGCAGTGCCAGCTCCGGGCTGTGGCAGCTCTCTGGGCCGGGGGATCCCTGCCCAACCTTGGGGACCTGTCCCGTGTCACTCCTGTGTCCGTGCAAGCCAACGGTGGCACTGCCAGGCCAGCGCTGCCCTCTGCACCCACCAGCCTGCTCGTGGGTGACAGGGAGGTGACAGAGCCGCCCTGGGGCACGGGTGGGTTTTTCCTTACCCTGCCTCAGGACCGGGCAGGGGGGATGTGGGGCCATGCCAGCTCTCCTGCCCCACGCTGCTGCGTGTAGGAGAGGCTGAGCTCAGGCAGGAATGCTGACTTGGATGGGATTCCTGGGGCAGGAGCTGCCGGCTCTATAATCTGCGCTGAATGCACTTGCTCCCACATGCCTGTGCCCAAGCCGAGCCACACATACCTGCGCCCACACGTGTTCCTCACCCACCGCCGGGCACGTGTGGCCGCCGGGCTGGTGCCCACTGGGCTCCCTCCACCTGGCTGCCCAGAAATGGGGTGCAGAGGGGTGCACGAGTGCCTGAAATCCCCGCGGGAACAGCCACAGTGCCGGGCAGCAGCTCCTGCAGGTGCAGCCTGGCTGTGCCAGCCCTTCCTGCATCCCCACGGGTGTTTTTGGAGAGGTTTCCTTGCAGCTGTCCCAGAGCAGGGGATGCTGAGCACTCCTGCAGCCTCCTGGAAATGAGGTCTGCAGAGACCCAACTCTGGTTGTTGTCCCCGGAACACATCCCAGTGGCTCACTTAGAAACGTGTGGCTTTGTCAGAGCTCTGATCCCTTTGCAGCTCTGGCCCTCACATCCCCCTTTTTGCCAGTGTTTTTCCAGACTTCCTCAGAAGCCCCTGAAGAGCAGGAGCCTCTTCTCCTGGCCCAGCACATCCTCCCCACTTTCCCAGGCTTCTGCCCTCTGCAGGTTCTTTCCCCCCCCCCTCCTAAAATTGTTTTCCCTGGTGCCTTGCGACCTGGGAGACCCAACCACACCTTAAATCACTCCTGTGATAAGGGACCAGGTGACTCACCGAGAGTGCTCTCCTACCACAGGGACCTTCCTTAGCTCATTTGCAAGGCAAACAGCTCTGCCGGCCCACGCGGGCGCCCTGCGGAAGAGTTGCTGACATCCTTCCTTGTGGAGGGGCTGTGGGATCGCCTGGGGTCTGCATGGGATCCTCCCTTTATGGGGTGACACGGAGTGTCCCCAGGTGTTGATCACCAGTGTCACATTTAGGGTGGCTGCTGTCACATCCCTGTGTAGCATCCCTGGGGGTCTCTGGGGTGTGGGGTGGAGGTGAGGGGAGCCCTGCAGTCCCACCTGGGGCTCCTCTGCTCCCCGAATCAGGGCACGAACCCTCCCTTTCACCCCCTCTCTGCAGCGGGCGTGAGCAGGAAAAACATCCCGGGCCGGGCGTGGAGCTGAGCTCGGGGGGAACGGCGAGCCAAGATACCCAAAGTGGCTGAAATGCTCGAGTCAGCCCAAAGCAGCGCCCTGGGAAGGGAGAGCTGGGCTCAGAGCTGGTCACAGCGGCCTGGGAGTGACCCTTGGGGGGCTGCGACACAGGGTGGGCAGGTTGGAGAGGTTTTGGGGACACGGGAAGTTGCCCAGGAGGATTTTGTGCTGGTCCATCCCTGCCAGGCTCCTAAAACCCTTCAGGGGCTCAGAACGAGCCCTCGCGGAGGGGAAGGGTCGGTGACAAACCCAGCTGGGTGCCGGGCGGCTGCTCCAGGTGAAATAACACCTGTACCTGTGGTTGCAGGTGGATTTCGGGGTGGAGCAGCTCGGGGAGATGCAGTTGGTTAAAGGGTAACTCCAGCTCTGCCGGGTCAGGATGAACCCGTCCCTGCCGGGGGGAGGAAGAGGAGGAGGAGGAGGAGTCCGAGCCCTCCTGGCACCGGGACAGCACCAAAAAGCTGCATTTTTGTGGCTGCCCCGCTCATTTTCCTCTCTCCTCCCTGGGGCAGCGCCCACCCTGTGGGTGCCAGAGGGGCTGACCTGGCTCCACAATGAGCTCTCATCATCCTCCTCTTCCTCCTCCTCCTCCTCCTCACCTCAGGAACCGCTGGGCTCTGTATTGGGGTTTCCCTTCTCCCAGAGCCCTCCCCGGACCCCGGCGTGCCCCAGCTCCCCTTGGCATCGTCTGTGCCACATCTGGGGGAGGTTTTTGCCCAGCTCAGCCGGCTCCAGCTGGGGCTCATCCCCGGGGAGGGGTCGGGAGGGTGCGACTGCCCCGGATTTTGCAGCTCTGGCCGAGCTCCTGCTGCCCTGACCTCGGGGAAGGCTCTGCCTCGCTCGAGTCCAAGCGCGCTGGCCCCGGGCCAGGGAATCACTTTGTGCTCGGCGTTTGGAAGCCCCAGGAAGCCCCGCTGGAAGCTCGGCGAGGACTCCGGGGCTAAGAGCCAGCCAGATGCTTGCCAGCGCCTTGAGGGGCTCATCAGTGCTGAATCCCACCCTTCCTGCCCCAGGGGAGGGGGAATTTGGGATGGCAAAATGACATTCCATGGGTGCCTCCTGCCTCGCTCAGGATCCTCCTCATTTTCCCATTAAAAGGTGCCTCGCACATCCCCGCTGCTCTTTAGGGAGCTCCCCCGGCCCATCCCACTGCGGGAATTCCGGTTTTTAGCGGGAGCGTGTCCCGGCCCCAGCAGCCTCCCAGGTGACTCATGTCCACTCTGTCAGAATCCTTTTTTTATTATTATTATTATTTTCAGCAATTTTTTAACTGAGGAAAGTTCCCCCAGAGTATCAGTTTAATAAAAAGAACACTTCGCGTTCCTGCCGAGCGCGTAATCCTGGGATTAAAGATGCTGAAAGTGCCTTGAGATCGTTAACTAATTAAGGTTTCCAGGCTGGCAGGTCAGTGTCTCTAATCCTGCCCGGTGGGGCGGGGTTGCGAGCACGGGGCAGCGCTGCAGCAGCGAGAGGCTCCCGTGCTGTTTTCTTCAGCGCTGAAAATAAACCCGGCAGGTCAGACGCTTCCTCAGAGACCTCCGGCAATAAGAGTGGAGGATTTTGGGGTTAAAGTGCGCAGATGGATGAATGAATGAACAGAGCCCTTCTGCCTCCACGAGCGCTGGTGGGAGCTGGGGGTGTGCTGAGGGTCAGGGTTTCGCTCCTGGTGAAACTTGGTGTCCTCAGCCCTCGGTGGTTTTTGCTCCCAGGCACATCCCAAGGGTTTGTTGTGCCCTGACCCCATTAAAATAGCAGAACAGAAACCAAAACTGCCCCCGAGTGACACCAGGGCCGGCCTGGGGCTCTGCCTGTCCCCTGTGCTGCTGCAGCCGCCCTGGTTTTCCCCTTTTTCCTCTTTCCCTGCCCTCCCGAGGCTTCGTGCCCTGCAGGGGTCTGGGAATGTCCCAGGTTACTTCCTGCTGTCGTGACCCAAGGAAAAGGAGTTTGGACAGCCCCAAATCCCCTACGCTGCTGCCCGCGGGCATTTGGAAATCCAGGGCAGCCCTGTCTGGCCGCAGCTCGTGGCTTTGGGGTTTTTCCAACCTTCCAGGTCTTTGCTAATTGTTTTGAAGCTTCTGCTGCCACCAGGCAAATTGCTTTTCTCTCTCGATGTGAAATCTGAGGCTGCTCTTCCCGTGATGAGCACAGGGGTGTCAGAGCCCGGTGCCAGCCCCCGCCTCCTCACCGAGGACACGGCAGCACCGGGGTCCCGCGGTCCCCATCCATCAGCAGCGAGGCCAAATTCCTCTCTGCCGAGCGAAAGGAATTCTCCCTTTCCAGAGAGCGGCTGGGCTGAGGGAAGGAGGCTGGATCTGCGAGCAGGATGGATCTGCCTGGTTTTTATCCCTTTACAGAGCAGCGCGCCCATCTCCGGCCATTTTCGGGCCGTTTGGTTTATTGGGGACCCCGAGAGTCATTCGGGGGTGGCGGGGCCAGCGCAGGCTCCGCTTTGCCTTTGTCGCACCTCGCTGCTCCCGGCTGCTCCTGTCCCCTGTCCCACGATGCTTTCTCCCTCCAGGACACGCTCCCCTCTCGCTCCGAGCTCCTCCTGCCGCTGCGGCTTCCCGGGGCTGGGAAAGCGGGCGGGCGGGTCCAGCCTGTCCTGCTGGAGCAGCCGGTTCCCCCGGGAGCCTCGCAGGAGCTCCCAGCACACGGAGCCCCTCGGGCCGTGCTCGCCCCTCTGTGCTCCGGGCAGATCCCCCTGCCGGGCTCTGCTTGGCTCTTCTCGGTAACTCTGAAAAACTACGTCCTATCCATCCCAAAATCAGCCCTCAGCTGATCAGTTCCCCAGCCCCAGGCCCGAGGGATTTTGCTCAACGCTGGGAAAACAGAGGTGGGCAGGGAGGAGACACGGAGCCTTGATCTGATGGGCAGAGCCAGCAGCTCTGATCAGATAATAATTAATAACTGGGTTGGGGGGCCCTGCCACCTCCATCCTCAGCTCCTGCACCTTCCCTGTCCCTGTGGGAAGAGTTCCCAGCCAGAGGAGAGCTGGTGGATGGAAGCTGAGCTCCTCCCGGTTTTGCTGGATTAAGGGTGCAATAGCAGAGCTCTGAGTGCCAGGAGGGAGCTGGGCAGGGCAGGGTCCCCTCTGGCAGAGAGCAAAGGGCCCGAAGTGATGGCCACAAACCTTCCCTGGTCCTTCACTGCTGCACAAACCCTGGGGAGCAGCATGGGAAACACCCAGGGAAGCAGTGGGAGCCAAGGGAAGGGGTGCTCAGCTCCTGAAAAATATTTACAGGTGGGAAACAGGATTTGGATCTGTCACTCTGAGCCAGGTGATGGTGGCACAACCACTCTGCCCTGCTGCCATCCTGCTGTTCCTGACCCTGCTTTTTGTCCCCCTCAGGCTGGTGGACGATCGGTGCGTGGTGGAGCCGGCGGCTGGAGACCTGGACAACCCCCCCAAGAAATTCCGAGGTGAGATGGGGCAGCTCCATCGCTCTGGGAGTGGCTTTGGGGTCAATCCTGGCCCTGAGCATCTACACCAGGGATGGGACAGGGGCACAGCTCTGCCCTGCACCCACCTGGGAAGTGCTGGCATGTTCCTGACTGCCCCAGGATGCTCCACACTCAGGGAAGGGCCCTATCCCGGCAGGATTTCAGTGCCTGGAGCACACAGCCAGGGCGTAGAGAGCTGGGAAATCTCCCCAAACCTGTGCTGTTGGATTTGGGGTTGGTTTGGGGCAGCTGCTCCTTTCATCCCCCCTGTTGTTGCTTTACGTCTTCTCTTAAATAAGACTTTCAAATATCAGTTCCCCACTCTGCCTTGTGCCTCCACCTTTTTCTCAGGGTGATTTTAACAGCACCCATTCCTCCTTTCCCCCCATACCCCAAAATATCTCAAGATATTTTCCCACTCTCTCTCAGGATCCCACCAAGCACTAACCTGGCTCTCCACGGGAGTTACTGCCGTTCTGCCGTTAATTTATTCATGAGTCTAATTAACGACCCATCCAGCACCTCCAGCACCCCTTAGCCCTGTTCAGCTCCATGCCCAGATTTCTGGGATGCGCAGCCTGCCCGGCCGTGTGCGTGTGCCTTCAATCTCTTTTCCAGGCGCAGGTTTTTTTTGGGCTCAGCCCTGCTCGCTGCGCTCGCTATCAGGATATCCAGGCGTTTGTTTTAATGGCCGGAAAGGTAGAGCTCTCCCTGCTCGATAGCCATCGCCTGCAGCGAGGTGGAAACAAGGCTGCAGGGGATTTTCATGCGCTGTCGCCGTCCCCACATCCTGTGGCCGGACCCTGCCCTATCCTGAGGCGCACACGGGTCGTGCCGGGGCTTCCCGCTGGGAAAACGGGACCCTCCTGACGAGGGCAGCTCCGAAAGGTTCTTTGGAAATGCCACAACCCACCTGGGAGCTGCTCCTGCCCGCGGCTCCTCGGAGAGACGCTCGACACCTCTCAGTTATTTGCTTTGGGATGTTTTTTTTTTTTTCTGTTTGTTTTGTTTTGTTTTTTCGGTTTTCTCTCCCCGCCGAGGCTCTTCCCAGCCCAGTTCAGGCATGTCAGGAAAAGCTTCCACCCTGCCAGGCAAGGGGGCAATGAGATCTGCAGCTGTGCCGCTGCTGTCCCCGAAGGAGTCAGCTGGACATTTTGCCCCCCAGGCCACGCTGGATGGGAAGTTTTTCCCCCAAAATCTCTCTGGACTGGAAGTTGTGCCTCCAAAGTTACTCTTTTGGGTTTTGCCCGCCCCCCCCCCAAAGCCACTTTGGATGGGAATTTTTGCCCCACAAATCCTCTCTGGATGAGAAGTTTTGCCCCCCAAAGGCATTGGGTGGGAGGTTTTGCCCTCCAGGCCTCTCTGGATGGGAATTTTTGTCCCCAAAGCCACTCTGGGTCCTGGCAGGTCAGCCCTGAGCTGCTCCTTCTGGGCAGTGCTGGTGCAGGAGCTTCCTTCACCTTCCCTCTTTTCCACCCCAATCCACATTTCAGAAATCTGGCAGCTCTTCAGCCCAAATGCCAAAATCTCGAGCTCCCAACCCAAGCTGTCCTGCAGATTTTCTGCACACAATCTCTGCCGTGCCTCAGTTTTCCTCCTTGCAAAACCGGGCTCAGGGCACGCTCAAAGCCAGGCTTTGCAGTCGCTGTGCTGGATTTTAAAAATTTTTTTATCTCCCTCTGGTTCCCCCTTCCCACCAGCACCTTTTGCAGCATTTCCCACTAATTAATATTTAATGGAGAGCGCTGCAGGTGCTGGGGCGGGGATGCACGGCTGGTTGGCACAGGCTGTGCCAATGGCAAACTGGGCTGTGCCAATGGCAAACCGGGCTGTGCCCCTGGCAAACTAGGCTGTGCCATTGGCAGACCAGGCTGTGCCAATGGCAAACTGGGCTGTGCCATGGGCAAACCGGGCTGTGCCAATGGCAAACTGAGCTGTGCCAATGGCAAACTGGGCTGTGCCATGGGCAAACCGGGCTGTGCCATTGGAAAACTGGACTGTGCCAATGGCAAACTGGGCTGTGCCATTGGCAGACCAGGCTGTGCCATGGGCAAACCGGGCTGTGCCAATGGCAAACCGGGCTGTGCCATGGGCAAACCGGGCTGTGCCAATGGCAAACCAGGCTGTGCCAATGGCAAACCGGGTTGTGCCATTGGCAAACCGAGCTGTGCCAATGGCAAACCGGG
The DNA here is from genome assembly GCA_025584955.1 of Alethe diademata. Classification (NCBI taxonomy): domain Eukaryota; kingdom Metazoa; phylum Chordata; class Aves; order Passeriformes; family Muscicapidae; genus Alethe; species Alethe diademata. The sequence continues at coordinate 3,111,388 of JANRMJ010000059.1, forward strand.
CTGTGCCAATGGCAAACCGGGCTGTGCCATTGGCAAACCGAGCTGTGCCAATGGCAAACCGGGCTGTGCCATTGGAAAACTGGACTGTGCCAATGGCAAACTGGACTGTGCCAATGGCAAACTGGGCTGTGCCATTGGCAAACCAGGCTGTGCCATTGGCAAACCGGGCTGTGCCAATGGCAAACCGGGTTGTGCCATTGGCAAACCGGGCTGTGCCATTGGCAAACCGGGCTGTGCCATGGGCAAACTGGGCTGTGCCAATGGCAAACCGGGCTGTGCCCCTGGCAAACTGGGCTGTGCCACTGGAAAACTGGGCTGTGCCAATGGCAAACTGGGCTGTGCCCCTGGCAAACCGGGCTGTGCCAATGGCAGACCAGGCTGTGAAATGAAATGTGAAACCTGGCGCTGCCCCAGCGGCCCGGCCGGTGAGAGCCGCGCTCGGCGCTGCCCCAGCGGCACTCCCAGGTAAATAAATACGAGCTCGCCAGCGCCTCGGGCCCGCGGCCAGCCAGGGAAGGGATTTTTTTTATTTATTTTTTTAATTTTCTTTTTTGTGTCTGAGCTTTCTGGGCTGCTATTTCAGGCATAATTCGGGCGATTCAGGCTGCAGAGCCCTTCCTGCCCTCGCCCCAGCACGGGAAGGGGGTTGGGAGATGCGAGAGCCTCGCTGTCTGCAGACATCTGCTCTCCTGCTCCCGCTCCCCAAGCCTGGCCGGGGATGTCTGCACTTCCCGCCCACCATCGTGGGGAAAACAGGCCGATCAGGGTGAGCTGCACTGCAGGGGGAGCATCTTGTGCATCCTTTCAGATCTCGAAATAGAGCTGCTGACACAGAGATTTCGGGAGCATCCCGCGTTGGTGATGCAGGTCACGGAGGGAAGGATGTGTTTGTCCCCATGGCACGGCCACCACAGGTTCCTCCCACACCTTCTGCAGGCTCAGGGTGTCCCATGGGTGACAAGGGACGTGGAGGTGGCTGCTTGTGTCCCAGCCTCCCTCCTGCTGGGATCCTCTCCTCCTGCGGTGCAGCTGGGCTCCATCAGAGCTCTGCTCCCCCTGAAGCTTCCCTTCCCGAGCAGCACAGCCGTTTCCGATGGGAACACTTCTAACCACGAGTCCAAGACGTGCAGTCATTCCTGGACTCGTCATTTATCCTGATTTAAAGCCGGCCCAGCAGCCAGCACACGGTGACGTGACCCCCACCCGTCCCCGCCGTGTCTCCCTCGCGGATGGGGGACCTGCTCCATTCCAGGGGTGTCCCTGCCCCGTGGGGACACTGGGGACACTGCTGGCTGCTGCAGCCTCACCGGGCTCTGCTCTGCTCTGTCCCCAGACTGCCTCTTCAAGGTGTGTCCCATGAACCGCTACTCTGCCCAGAAGCAGTACTGGAAGGCCAAGCAGACCAAGCAGGACAAGGACAAGATCGCGGACGTGGTGCTGCTGCAGAAGCTCCAGGTGAGGCCCAGAGCTGGGCAGGTGATGGCATCCAGCCCTCTGCTGATGCTGCTTTGGGATGAGAAGGGATTTCCAGCTCTGTTCTCCCCCTTGTCCCCTGCCCAGCCATTGCTGTGTCACCCTCCCGATGCTTCTTGTGCAGAGGAGCTGTGGGCCAGGAGCTGTGGGAGCACAGCCCTGCACCCCAGGGCACCCCAGGGCACCTTTCAGCATTTCAGGGCACCCCAAGGCGCCCCAGGACACCCCAGAACACCCCAGGACAACCCCCAGCACTTCAGGGCACCCCTCAGCAGCTCAGTACACCCTTCAGCATTTCAGAACACCCTAGGACACCTTCCAGCATTTCAGGACACCCCAAGACATCCCTCAGTACACCAGGATACCCCTCAGGACACCCTTGAGCACTTCAGAACACCCCAGGACACCCCAGAGCACCTTTGAGCACCTCAGAACACCCCAAGACACCCTTCAGCGTTTCAGGGCACCCCAGGGCACCCCTCAGCAGCTCAGGACACCCTTCAGCACTTCAGGAGAGCCCAGGACAGCCCAGAGCATGCTTCAGCATTCCAGGACACTCCAAAACATCCCAGGACACCCTTCAGCATTTCAGGACACCCCAGGGCTCCCCAAAACACCCCAGGACACCTTTCAGCATCCCAGGACAGCCCAGGACACCCCTCAGCACTTCAGGACACCCCAGAGCACCTTTCAGCACCCTAGGGCAGCCCAAGACACCCCTCAGCACCCCAGGACACCCCAGGGCTCCCCAAAACACCCCAGGACACCCCTCAGCACTTCAGAACACCCGTGCAGGGGGAGGCCTGCTCCCAGGCTGTGCTCCAAAGGGCTGGGGAAGGGAAAGGCTCCCGTTGGCTTCCCCCAGCCTTGGCCAGGGCCCACATCAAACATTGCACAACGGCCTGAGGCAGCTGGCGAGGCCCCGCCGATGATTCATAAAACCGAGGCTGGGGAGAGATTTCACTAAAAATCATCTCATGGGGCCCTGAGCCCAGTTCCAGCCCCAGCACCTCGGCTCTGCTCGGCCAGGGGGCTGGGCCGTGCCAGGACAGGGGCAGTGCCAGCTGCCAGGTCCAGCCCTGTGTGATCACTGGCACACAGAACCCCCATTTCCCATTTTTTTCCCATTTTTTCCCATTTTCCTGCTCCTGTTAGGAGCTGTAACGTCACAGCTGTGCTGGCCACGAGTGGACCCAGAGCTCATTTCTGAGCCTGATTGATTGCACCTTGGTTTGGGCTTGTCTTAGAGATTCTGCCATTTTCTCTCTCCTTTCTGCTGCTCCTGCTGTTCCCCTTCATGGCCAGAGCTCAGCCCAGCCCTGCCAGGCTCCAGGCTGCCCCAGGCTGAGAGAGCTGAGAGCATCTCCCAGAGCTGAGAGCACCTCCCAGCCCATGGAGTTCCTCTCCTGAGGCAGCAGCAGCAGCCAGGTCTGGAGTGGAGAAGCCCTGCCCACCATGCCCGTGGTTGTGTCAGGAAAATTAATCCACAAAAATCACAGGTTTATGTCCAAAAAGGAGACAGAGGAGTCCTTTTGCTTTATTTGAATAAAGTGAGAGGCCATGGGGCATTTCCTTGGATCTCTCAGATTTTTGGAGGATGCAGCCTCCCTTTTTATCCCAATTTCCCTCTCTCTTTCCCCA
>JANRMJ010000059.1:3135873-3150048 GCA_025584955.1 Alethe diademata
GGGACTCAATGGCCATGAACAGGAGATATCTCCTGGAGGGAGGATGGGCTGTGGGGAAGAAAAAGATGATTGCCCCAGCTGGTTTAAAGCTGGCCCATGTGCAGAGGATATCTCCAACAGAGATAAGGATCACTGCCCCACCTGGTTTCAGCAGCTGGTGATAGAATTCATACTTTTGGGCAATCTTTACATTGTAACCTAGGACACTCTGCTGCAGTTTCTGCTTTTCACCCAAGAACCACCTCCCTTGCCCCACTGCTGCTCCTTATGAAAAACAAGGTTTACTTTCTCGGTAGATTTTAAAAAGTTTAATACAAGGCAATAAAAGACAATAAAGCAAAAGGTTATAACGGCCGGATGCTTGGCATTCAGCTAAGAGCACACCTTAACTCAGAAAACACTTCTTTAAATGCATCAACTTGTTGCATATTTATAGACTTTTATGCATTATTCAAAATCACCCCCCCAACCTGTAAATCAACTTTTTTTTTTCCTTGTGGCTCCTTCTTGTTGGCCCACTCCCTAACAACAGAGATTAATAAATTCCTTCTTTGGAGTTCTGGTGATTGTTACCCCTGTCTTCATCCAGATAGGATAATCCAAGAATGTGAAGAATTTTCTGATTATCTTTTTACCATTCTCTGAGTTAGTTACATGAACAAAAGCTTTTTACATCATCATGTTATACTCCAAGAAAAAAGTATACATTTATTACACTACTATTTCTAAGTTTTGTTAATAGCAAAACTAAAAGAAACTATATTCATACAGCAAGCATTTTACATATAGCATTCATTTTAATATTTGCAAAAAGCCAATAATATAAAATGTACTTATAACATCATCCTGGCTGGAGGAGGAATCAGCTCTGTGCCCTGTGCTGCTTTGCAGGTGGATGTGATAAAGAAAGCCTATCTGCAGGAGGAGGAGTGTGAGAACGCCGAGGTTTCCCCCCGGGAAGTCGGACACAACATTTACATCCTGGCGCTGCAGGTATGGAGCTGTAAGAGCATCCTGCCAGGCTGTGCTCACACTTTTTTTCTCCTTATTTATGCACATTTCCTCCAGCCAGATGGGCCTCCCTGGGGAGCCAAATGTGCCTTTGGCTGTGGGGAGCAGCCATGGCTCGCTGGCCATCCTGCACCCCCCGTGTCCCCTGTCCCCTCCGGGTCTGCTGCTGGCTCTCTGTGCTCACTGTCACCATCCCTGTCCCCCTGCCAGCTCTCCCGACACAACAAGTCTCTGCAGCAGCTCCTGAAGCCGGTGAAGCGAATCCAGGAGGAGGAGGAGGAGGGAATCTCATCCATGGTACGGAGAGGCCTTGGGGATGGGGGCACAGCCCCCACAAACTGCCCTGATCCGAGGCTGCAAAGAGCCCTTGCAGAGCCCTCCTGGGCTTTGCTGGTCAGGATCTGATGGATTTTGGTGTTCCCCAGGGGATTAAAGAGGGAGAGACACCTAAATGCCTTTTTAGGCAGAGGTAGGGGCCCAAAGGCTTGTGTGTCCCATTGTGGGGTGACACAGGCTGGTGGCCCTGGGGGGTCCTGCCCTTGCCCACTTCCCCCCTTCCCTTGAGAAAGGAAGGGCTGAGTCCTTTGCTGCTGTTCCTTGCCTGGGCACCTCAGATCCCGACAAGATTCAGCAGGAATGTGATTTCCCCTGGGGTTTTGTGAGCACTGGTTCGTAATTTGTGGATTAGCAGCACTTGGATGTAATTATTGCAGGGAATCGATTGTCTGTCACTGCGGGGAGCACTCGCACCCCTTATGGAAGCTTTAATTCATTTGCTCTTCCCTGAAAACCTCATCAGCTGTGGGAGATGTTGAGGCACGTTGTGGGAGCAGTCGGATCCTCATCCTCTCCCTTTCCCTCTCCCCATCCAGCTCAGCCTCAACAACAAGCAGCTGTCACAGATGCTGAAATCCACGGCCCCGGTGCAGGAGGAAGAGGAGGATCCGCTGGCTTATTATGAGAAACACACGTCCCAAATCGAGGCAAGACCTCTTGGCTTTCCAACAGCCCATGGCCCATGAATCCCACCTGGCTCCAGATGCCTCATGTCTGATTATTTTGTCCCCCCTTTCCCATCCCCATGCTGGCAGCAGCATTAACTCCAGGGACTGAGGGATGAGCACCCCCTGGACCATTCCCTTCTCTCCCAGCAGCAGTGGGATCCAGCAGCCTCATCCTTGGCATGGATCCCCCATTCCCACTTACCCCAGCCTGGGCTGCCTCTGCTCAGGGCAGTTTGGAAGATTTTTTTTTTTGGATGCTGTGGAATGGCAGGGAGGAGGAGAAGGAGGACAAAGCCCCAGCAGGGCAGGGTCTGAGGGCTGTGCTTCCCGCAGATCGTGCGGCTGGACCGGAGCATGGAGCAGATCATCTTCCCCGTGCCTGGCATCTGCGAGTTCCTCACCAAGGAGACCAAGTACCGGCTCTTCACCACCACGGAGCAGGACGAGCAGGGCAGCAAAGTCAGCGACTTCTTCGACCAGTCCTCCTTCCTGCACAACGAGATGGAGTGGCAGAAGAAGCTGCGCAGTAAGAGCAAGGCAGAGCCAAACTGGGCCAAACTGGGGGATGTTCCTGCTGGGAAAGGGCTGCACGGCTGGGAATGGCGTGGCTGAGCTGCCCCTGCTCTGCACACACCTGGCAGAGTGCTGAAATCCCAGCCACGGGATTCCTCTGTGCTGGCAGGGCAGTTTCTCCACAGTGTGAGGTGCACCTTGCTCACATTCCCTGGGATTCCAGCTGAGGTGTTTTCCCTGGAAAGCCCTTTCCCTAAGCCAGGGTCTTGTAGCTGCCCCTGGGAAATAAATCCTGTTTCTCTGCCCCCTGCAGATCTGCTCAGGGGTTTCCAGGGTGGAAATCCTGGCTGTAAATCCCAGGAACTGATGGGATTTACACTATGGTCACACTGGGGACACTGGGATACAGCTGAGGAGCTGTGAGGGAGGACAAAGCCAACCATTCCAGAGTGTCAGAGCAGGTTTCTAGAGGGCTGGGAAACCAAGGAGTGTGAGCAGAGCCACTTAGAAAATGCACACCTCTTCCAGCAGAAGAGCAGGAATGTTTTCAAAACACCTCATGAAGGGTTTGAAGGAGCTGGGAGGCTGGGTCAGTCTGGGGCCAGCAGCTGCAGAACCCACAGGGGTCTGGGAGGTGACACAGGGGTCCAGGGGGACACAGGGATGACACAGAGGGTTCAGGAGGACACAGGAGCTCCAGGAAGGCACAGGGGGTTCAGGAGGACACAAAGGGTCTGGGATGACACAGGAACTCCAGGAGGACACAGGGATGAGACAGGGGTTCAGGAAGGACACAGGGATGACACAGAAGGTCTGGCATAACAGAGGAGCTCCAGGAGGGCACAGGGGGTCTGGGATGATACAGGAGTTCCAGGAGGGCACAGGGGGTCTAGGATGATACAGGAACTCCAGGAAGACACAGGGTCTGGGATCACACAGGAACTCCAGGAAGGAACAGAGGGTCTGGGATGACACAGGGGCTCCAGGAGGGCACAGGGGCTCCAGGAGGGCACAGGGGCTCCAGGAGGACCCGGTTGGCACGAGGCTGGCTGAGGTTTGTGTGTTGCCTCCTCTCCCCCCAGGCATGCCGCTGATGTACTGGTTCTCCCGCAGAATGACACTCTGGGGAAGCATTTCCTTCAACCTGGCTGTCTTCATCAACATCATCATTGCTTTCTTCTACCCCTATGTGGAAGCCACTTCCATGGGTAAGTGCCCCAGCACCTGCTGCTCCTCAGGGTGGAAAGGAAAGGGATCTTCACATGCAGGAAAACTGGCACTGCCCTCATCCTTGGGCTCCTTTGGGCTCCTACAACCCTTTCTGCTGGATAAAGAATTAACCAGGATTTCAGTTTCCAGCCCTGCCACCCCTTCCTTCCCTGGAAAAACCTCTCTTCTCCTGGGCTGCCCTTCCCCTGTTTGTACAATGTGGGAAGCAGTGATGGGATGGATACATTCCTGTTACTGGGCAAAGCCTTCATCACCTCCAGTGGTTCTGAGCTCTCGGATAAAAGATGTTAGAAAATGTGTCAGTAAAAACCACAAATATTCACAGTGCAGCAGCACCATTTCTGATAAAGAGCTCGTTAGTGTGGGCAGCCTGGCAGCAGCAGTGCCCTGCCTTTAGCACCCACGTGTTCCCCTGCCAGGAGTGCTGGACTCCCCGCTGATCTCGCTGCTCTTCTGGATCCTGATCTGCTTCTCCATCATGGCCCTGTTCACCAAGCGCTACGGGGTGAGGCCGCTGCTGGTGGCCCTGATCCTGCGCTCCATCTACTACCTGGGCATCGGGCTCACCCTCAACATCCTGGGAGCTCTCAACGTGAGTTTTCCCCCTGCTGGGGGAGCAGGAAGCTGCGCCTCGTTCCCAGAGCGCAGCAAACCCCACTCCCTCCCGTTTCTGGCCGTCCCCAGCTGACCAACAAGATCGTGTTCGTGGTGAGCTTCGTGGGCAACCGAGGCACCTTCATCCGTGGCTACAAGGCCATGATCATGGATGTGGAATTCCTGTACCACGTCGGCTACATCGTGACCAGCGTCCTGGGGCTCTTCGTGCACGAGCTCTTCTACAGCATCCTGGTAGGAGGAATTCAGCTGGCTAGGGGCACAGGCAGCCTGGCTACTGCTTTAGGAGCTGGAAGGTTCCTGTGACACCTTCCAGGGGCTGATTGATAGCGGAGAGAACAATTCCCTGTGCTCTAATCTTTGCATGGGCTCCGCTTTCTGCCTCCTGACATATCTATCGCTGTCTCTGCTGATCCTGGGCTGTATCTCTCCTTCTAATCTGCTCTATGTGTGCTTTATCTGGGTCAGCTGGGAGGCAACGTGAGCTGGTGAGGGCAGAGCCAGGGTACATGTGGCCTATTCTTGGCTCTCCTGCTGTGCCTAAGTCACTCCATTCTTCTCTGCTTCCCTTCAGTGAGCTGGGAAACTTAAAGGCTTTGTGAGAAAAGTTAGTCAAGGTCTGCTGAGCGATCCAAGATCTCAGGATAAAAGGAGATATAGATAGGCCAGGCATTATCAAGAGAAGCACCCTGCAGCATTTCTTTGCTCCTGGCTCCTTTCAGCTGTTTGACTTGATCTACCGTGAGGAGACCTTGTTTAATGTCATCAAAAGCGTGACGCGCAACGGGCGCTCCATCCTGCTGACAGCCCTGCTGGCCCTCATCCTCGTCTACCTCTTCTCCATCGTGGGCTTCCTCTTCCTGAAGGATGACTTCATCCTCGAGGTGGACCGGCTGCCGGACAGCAAAGCCAAAGGTTGGGTCCTGGGGCACTGGGAGACCCTCACACATCTCAGGGTGGGCTTTTCCACTGGGTTTTGGGGTCACAGAGGGGACAGCACACAGCAGGGCTTGGGGTTAGAAGGGGGCACAGAGCTACAAATTAAGGGTCAGCACTGCTGGGTCTCAACTCTGAGAAAAAGTTTCAGGGCCTGGAAAAAGTAGGAGAATATGAGGCAAGTTTTTCCCAAAGAAGGTTGGCATCTTCCTGGGAGCCCATGGCAGTGGTTTGCTGGGGAGAGGTGCTGCCATCACAGGGCTGGGCTCTCCTCCTTGCAGATGATCCCCTGGGGATGCAGAGGAATGTGGAGACCTTCGTGGAGTCGTGCAGCAGTGACAAAATCAGCTGCTCTGCTGCACCCACTGCCTTGGAAGGTAAGAGAGCCCCGTGGAAATGCCAGCTCTGTGTGGCAGCGTGGATTTGAGGAAAATCCCAGCTTTTCCAAGGTAGAAACTAAATCTGCTTCCTGGGCAAGAGGCCTGTGAATTTTGCACTGACCCTGGCATAAAAAATGTTGGGGTGGATTCATTTAATCAGAAAGGATGTGGGAGCAGCATTTGGCTTCTGGAGGAGCTGCTGGGATATTGCTGGCTGGGACATCAGAGCAGGCAGCTGCTCCTGTGTCACTGCAGCTGGAAGCACCCCCCTGCCAGGCTCTGCCTGTGCTCTGAGCCCTTGCTCTGCTCTCCTCCCCAGAAGCTGAGCCAGAGCAGTGGGAACGTGCCTGCGACACGCTGCTCATGTGCATTGTCACCGTCCTCAACCACGGCCTGCGCAACGGCGGCGGCGTGGGGGACATCCTGAGGAAACCCTCCAAGGATGTGAGTGGGGACAGCACCTGGCACCTCTTTTTTCTGCTAAACCCTGCTGCAATCACTGCTGGCCCTCCTGCCTGGGAGCTGTGACACGCCCAGCTCCATCCCTCACGTTCTCCTCCTCCCCTGGTGCCTCAGCCGTGTCACAGGGCTGGGGTGGCTGTGCCAGACACCAAATTCTCCCTCTCATCCATTCCAGGAGTCCCTGTTCCCTGCTCGAGTTGTCTACGACCTCCTCTTCTTCTTCATTGTCATTATCATCGTCCTCAACCTCATCTTCGGGGTCATTATTGACACCTTTGCTGATCTGAGGAGTGAGAAACAGAAGAAGGAAGAGATCCTGAAGACCACCTGTTTTATTTGTGGTGAGCACTGGGAATACAGGAATTGCCCCAAAGCTCTTCCTCCCTTCCCAGCTTGGGGGAAGGAAGAGAATTTCAGCTGGATTCTGGTTTTTATTTATTACTGCAAAACTTGAATCTGTTCAGCAAGGGGTCACTGCACTGGGAGGGGTTTAAACAAGGACACAGCTGGAGGGAAATTCTCAGTGTTGTTCCTCACCCTGCTAATGAGGTGTTAAACTAAAACCACATTGTGGGTTCTTGTCACTGTGCATCTCACTGCTGAGACCTTCCCTTGGCTCGTGGGGAAAAAAAGCAGCATATCACTGGAGAAATATAATAGAGAAAATGCTCTGAAATCCTTTCAGTCAGCAGTAGGCATTAAAAAAAAAAAATAGAAAACCCCGGTAAATCTCTCTGCTTTTTCCTTTAAAGATCCTCTGGGTTTATTTTACTGGGCAAAGGCAGAGCCAGCAGGACATGGGCAGAAATTGTTCCCTGTGAGGGTGGGGAGGCTCTGGCACAGGTGCCCAGAGAAGCTGTGGCTGCCTCTGGATCCCTGGAAGTGCCCAAGGCCAGGCTGGACAGGGCTTGGAGCAATCTGGGATGGGGGAAAGTGTCCCTGCCTATGGCAGGGGGTGGAAGATCCCTTCCAACCCAAACCATTCCGTGATTCTCTGATTCTGTGATTTTAAATAGAAGTTTCCTGAAGCCCCAGCTGGGTTGTTGTCCCCTGGTTTGGATGTTTAGGTGCTAAATGCCAAGTATTTATTAAAAGCACTTGAATGTCACCTTTGGGGATGCACTGAGTTTCCTTCCATGTGTTTGCTGCTCACTCACCTCCTCCCCTCCCCATCCCTGTCCTCCTCCACCCTTCCCTGCCTTTCCCAGGGCTGGAAAGGGACAAGTTTGACAACAAGACCGTGTCCTTTGAGGAGCACATCAAATATGAGCACAACATGTGGAACTACCTGTACTTCATCGTGCTGGTGAGGGTGAAGAACAAGACTGACTACACCGGCCCCGAGAGCTACGTGGCACAGATGATCAAGGTACAGGTGCCCTCGGGGCAGCTCCTTCATCCCAACCTGCCTGCCCCAGGCAGATCAGGAACAAGGAAAAACAGCTCTGGGAAGTCCTTTTGGAAAATACTGCCTAATGGTGCAGTGCCTGAGTTTGTCCTTTGCTGGTTTTCTCCACGTGGTCTGTTTGAGGGTTTGCCCTGTGAGTTGAAGGGTTGAAGCAAGCAGGGAGTGGGGATTCAAGGGGGTTTTGAGGCAAGGGAGGGAAAGGAAAGCAAGGAAAGAAAAACTTCTGCACCTGAGCCCATGAACCAACCTAGAAATGGACCATGCATAGAAAAAAATGCAGATTTTTGCAAACAGAATTTCTTTAACCCCTAAGCACAGGGAGGCTGCCTGTTAAACCCCATCTTCCCTCCTCCCTTCTGACCCCTGACCCCAACTCCCCTTGTCCGTGCTCACGTTCCAGAACAAGAACCTGGACTGGTTCCCCCGGATGCGAGCCATGTCTCTGGTCAGCAATGAAGGGGAAGGGGAGCAGAACGAGATCCGCAATCTGCAGGACAAACTCAACACCACCATGAAGCTCGTGTCCCACCTCACCTCCCAGCTGAACGAGCTGAAGGAGCAGGTATGGGAAAGGGAAATCCCCTGCAGGAGCCCTCTGGCCTTCCCAAAATAGCCACTGAGGGCAGGGAGCAGGAGGCAGGACACAACAATGCAAGCACGAGGCTCCTGCAGCTCTTTTTTGGGGGGAATTTGGGACACTGGGGACACGTGGGTTTGGGTAGTGCCTCATCAGCTCAGAGTTTGCTGGCAGAGGCTCAAAGCAGCTCAGCCAGACACTTGGGAAGCACATCCAAGAGCAGGAGGGCCTGGCATTGCCTCAGCGTGTCCTTGTTGGGATTGCAGATGACGGAGCAGCGGAAGCGGCGGCAGAGGATGGGGTTTGTGGATGTGCAGAACACCATGAACCACTGAGACACAGCTCCAGCCACCGAGGGACTGCACCTGTGCCAGCCGAGGAGGCTGCTCCTCCCCGGGCTCCAGGCACGGATTGTCACTGGCTGGGGACAATGGAGCACATGGAATGTGCAGCCCCTCCCTTAGAGCGCTTGCAAGCAATCCCAGGAGCAGGGACTGGCCCGAGCCCTCCCCACACCTGGGCCCAGGTGCTTTTCTAACACCCTCGTAGGAAGATAAACCACGCAGGACTTTCATTCCTCATTGCAATAACTCTTTATTTTGCAGCTGTGGAGGGTTGTATCTCTATCTCCATGTGCTCCAGCCCCTCGGCTGGGGGGGAAGTAGCTGTAGGGCCGCACTATTTAACTTACTCCGAGTGCCACTTGTCCCTGTGGCTATCTGCCAAGCAGCCCTCGTTATCTGCTGGGCCTGCTCCACGCTGACCCCTCTCCATTTACACAATTCTCTTCATCCCGTGGTGCAGTAAAGAGCAGCTGAACTCAAGGAGGTGGATTTAATTTAATTAACTCTCCGGATGAGGAGCTGAGCTTGTCCTAGTGGGAACTAAAAGTCTTTTTGCCTTCTGTGGACCAAGGATCTTTGGGCAGCAGTAGTAGGAGCCTGCAGGTTTACAGGAGTTCACTGTGAAGGGGTGTCCTGTGTTTTAGTTTCATCTCTGGTGTCATGTTTTACTTTTTTTTTTTTAATTTTTTTTTTTTAGTTGTTACCGTTGTTACTTAAGAACTGAAGTGTAAATTGCCTTAACTAAATTAAACACAGAATCATGTTATAATAAAAACTTCAACGTGGTAAAGAAAGTCCCCTTCCTGTGTCCTCTGGTGTGTGATGGGGCTGTGGAACAGAAGCAGAACAAGCCCAGGAGCAGAACCCAAAGCAGGGCTGGCACCCAAGGTGCTCCCCAGCCCCAGGTGTTGCACATCCCCTGCCAAACCCTGCCATGAAGAGCCACCAGCAGCACCAGCCTTGCTTCCTGGAGCTCTGGACCAGAGCCTGCTGCAGTTTCAAACTCTTTCACTGCCTGCCAGGAAATCACTGCTGAAAACCATAAAAAGGAGCAGCTGTTGGTGCTGTGGAGCCCTGGCACAGCTCTGCTGCAGACACTCATCCTTCCCAAGCCAGCCCCAGCTCCAAGCCCAAGAACAGACACTGATGAAAGCAGTAAAGCTCTAAAAAGGAGTAAAAAAGCCCATAACAGTGAAGTTGCAAAGCACTTGAAATGTGTTTATGGCCCCATCTAGCAGCATGTCACCCTCAGCTCTGCACTAACCCACACATCCCTCTGCTCAGGCTGGGGGGATCTGCACAGAGCTGGCTCCTCCAGCAGCAGCAGCCCTGCAGCAGCTGATTAAAACCTCAATTAAACTCGTGCAGTGCTCCACTGTCACCATGGCAAAGTCACCCTCTGTCCTCTCTGTCTCCTCCGAAGGAAAATAAATGTGATGATTAAAGTTCTCCCTCCCTGCACTGCCCTGGTCCCTGGGCTAACACACAAACACAAGCACAGAGAGGTTTCTTCACATCCTCTCTGTTCTCTTCACAAGAACATTTAAAGCTGCACCTCCTCCCTCTGGGCAGCTCCTGCTTGCTCCATTTTTTGAGATACAAAAGGCCAGGTCTGACACCACAAAGTTCCCTTCCCTCCATTGCTCCAGCATGGATGTGTTAAGCTCTGTCCCAGATTCTCAACAGAAAAAAAACGGAGGCACTAAATATGAAGAATGTAGGGCTGAACAAAAATGCTGTTGCTAAGAGGAATAAGTAGTTTTATTCATCATGGCAACACACAGAGCTTCAGGGATATGTACAGTGGAGAAGCTGAGAGCTGGGCCCTCACTTTGAGTCCTCCTCGGGTTTCTTGGCAGAGAACTTTTCCCGCAGTCTTTTCCACGTCCCTTTTTTGATGTCTTCCATCTGTTTCAGAATGTCTGCAAAAGAAGAAGGGAGACAGAGATGGGGCCAGAGGAAGATAAGCAGGAAAGCAGAGGAATGAAACCCTCTTAAAACAGCTCTGCCTTCCATCTAATTTCCTTTCCTGACTTTTCATCTTAATGAATTTTCATTACAGGCCCGAGGCGAGGCTGGTTTGTTTCTTATCACCAACAACTGATACCCACTTTCCACCTACTGCAATCAAAGTTAGGAACTGGAGCAGAACAAAACTGCTCTGGCTCCCAGCTCTGCCCTTCATAAAGGATGTGCTGAGACATTTCTGTGTGGGGCTCCTTCCCAAGGTCTGACACACAAGGAGTATGAAGGGAATTGGAAATGGTGAAAGAGCAGCTGAGCTCAGTGTTGGGGTGATGTAACAAACGTGTTCCTTCCACACAGATCCTGCTGAGACCCCACAGAGCCTTTGCAAACCCTCTGTTGTTCCTGACAGTGCAAAATCCAACTGATTCTTCAGCCCAATATACTGAGCTGCTCCTCAATTGAATTATTCCTGAGCTTACTCCTCATCCAAGACCTTCACAGAATTGCAGGCAGCCCCTCAGTGCCCTCCAGCCCCAGGGGCTGAGGAGGGATGCAAGGGAGCATCCCAAAGATCAGAATGTCCCTTTCCCCTGCCCTGCCCTGCCAGACCATGCAGTACCTGTGGCCAGGATCACCCTGCAATCCTCCAGTGTCACCCCAGTGAAGGTGGTGTCCTTCAGGCGTGGGTACTTCCCAGGAGAGCAGGAAAAGGAGGGAGAGAGACAAAGAAGTCACTTGCAGTGCATGGAAAAGGTCCAAGTGTCACCAGCTGCCACAGCCCGAGTGTGTTTTCAGCTGGGATTCTGCTCCTCCACACCAAGAACCACGTGTGGAGCTGCCCTGGGTGAGCACAGGCACTGCTGCATCCACCCCTGAGCTGTCCCTCAGGCATGCCCAGGAATGCTGCCATTCCCAGGAATGCTGCTATTCCCAGAAATGCTGCCATTCCCAGAAATGCTGGCACTCCCAGGAATGCTGCCATTCCCAGGAATGCTGCAGCAAGTGGTGGCTCCCCTCAAAGAGAGGGGCAGTGGCCAGTGCCACAGCTCTCACCTTGTTCTTGTAGAAGTTGGTGTGGATCCTGACTAAGCTCTCGTACATTTGGTCACAGGCCTCAGGGTCAGAGATCTGCAGGGGACACAAGTGGCACACAAGTCTGGTTTTACACCTCCACAGCAAAAACCCTCCTCATTCCAAGGGACAATGGCCATGAAGGAGCAGCTCAGAATTCCCAGTGCACTGCTGGATAATGTCCATCTGCTGTCCTGCTCCAGGATCCCATCTCCATCTCCCATATCCCTGCAGGAATAACACCACTTGGGATTTCCAGGATGGATCTGAAACTCTGCACCAACGAGATCTGACAGTGAATACACAGCCACAGAGAACATCACTGGCTGGTGCTGTGAAATCTGTGGCCCCTCCTGCTGTGAGGCCACTTCTGTCACCTGCCTCATTGCAGGGAATCACACAGGACAAGGTGCCAGGCTGGACCTTAGAAACTCCCTGTAGGGGGCTAAAAATAGCCTGTAATTGATGAGGGAAATCAGCACAAATGACAGGGAACAGCTTGAAGGGTAACTGGATTTCTATTTCAGTTGGAAGATCCGGCTCATCCCCAACCTGTGCCAGGTGTCTCTGCTGGCACAGCCCCCGCTCAGCTGCTTTTCCAGCCTACAGTGTTTTTCCTGATTTTTTTTTTTTGTGGTACAGTGAGCCCAGCTCACCCCAGAACTCAATGCTGCTGCTCCATGAGTGGTTAAAACAGGTCAAGAGTAAAAATAACATCAACAGAAAGGTGTCAGGATGAAGCAGGAAGAGTAAGGCAAAGCTGTCTTTGTTCAGCAGGGCTGCGGGACAGAGGACATGGGGACAGCCACATCCTCCTGCAGGTGATCCCCACCTGTGCCCAACACCCCCTGCCAAGGCTCCAGCAGACCCAGCCATTAAAAGGGTGGCACAAACAGTATCCCTCCCCTGGAAATCCAGCAAAATCTCATTCCATCAGATGGCTGAAGAGGCCTTGTGGCTCTGGCTCCCCTCTCAGAAGCTCCTCCTGCCTCCTGCCAGCACATTCAGCCTCTCTGCACAGAAACTGCCACCGCTGCTGCAGGCATCAATTCAGATTTCCAGGATCAGTGGCAGCTTTGGGATCTTGGAGCCAACTGGTGCAAGACATTAAGCTGTCCTGAGCATATGGAAAAGCAATAAAAGCCTTCCCAAAATGCCTGCTGCAGACTATTCTGGTCACCAGTACAGGATTAGAAGCCTATAATGGCCCCTTGAGGTCGAAAACACATCTCTGGAACAATGTTTTTATGCTAAGAAAGGGTACATTTGCATTCTGCAGCAACACCTCCGTGCCTGGGAAGGTCTGCAGCCAAGTCAGGCATCAGATTCCCTAATTTATTTCAGCAGCAAAGCCTAAACTCCAACAGAATTACAGCTGGAGGCGGAATTCAATTGTACAACTGCTGCATTCCATCAGTGTCAGGCAGTGCTGCAGCATCCCAGCATCCCACCCTGGAGGTGAGGAGATCAGAGGAACTATCTGGATTCCAGCACAGCTGGAATTCCCAAACCTCCATACCCCACTCCCACCACCACAGGAATGGGGGACTCCAAAATACACGGTGTAAAGGGTGCAAGAACTGGGGATAAATCAGGATAAAACAGCTATCCTGGGTACAAACCATCTGTCCAGGGCACCAACCAGGTGTCCTAGGCACAAAATTCAGTGTCCTGGGCATAAACCATTTATCCTGGGTACAAACCAGGTGTCCTGGGTACCAATTATTAGTCCCGGGTGTTCCAAGCACCACCTGCAGTTTGTCCCCTGCAGACACCAGCCCCTGGCCTGTATTCCAAAGGCTTCCCAGGATGTGTGTTCCAAAGTTGCCGAGCGCTCACACTCCTCGGGAGGAGCCGGGAGCAGCAGGACTTCATCACCCCTGGGATTCCCGTTCCCTCTCAGCTCAGGATGTCCTAAAACTCCATGAATCCCAAGGGAGCTCCGAGGCAGAGCCGCGTGTGAGCCCCAAACCCCGCGCTCCAACCCTGATCCCTCAGAGCCACCTCAGAGTCCCCTCAGAGTCCTCTTAGGGTCACCTCAGAGTCATCTCAGACCCACCTCAGAACCTTCTCAGAGTCATCTCAGAGCCCCTCAGAATCATCTCAGAGCCACCTCAGAGCCACCTCAGGGCCACCTCAGCGCCCCCTCAGAGCCACCTCAGATCCCTCAAAGCCCCCTCAGAGCCACCGCCGGCCGCCCCCCGCGCCCTCCCAGGCCGGCGCCGCCGCGGTGCCGCCCTCCCAGCCGCCCTCCCGCCCCTCACCGGCGTGTTCTCGCCCTCGCGGAAGGCCTGTGCCACCCTCTGCCGCAGGAAGGAGCCCAGGTCCCGCTGCCACTTGCTGTCCTCCACCGGCCACTCCTCGCAGAGCCGCAGGAAGCGGCGGTAGCGGCTGGCGGCCATGGCGCCGGGTCACGTGCGCCGCTCACGTGGTGCCGCCGCCGGGTCACGTGGGGCGCGGCAGGGCGGGAACGCCTGAGGGGAGAGAGCCGTGCCAAAGACGGCGCGTCCTAAAGTGTGCCCGACTGAGGGGACAGAGCCCTGCCAGGGGCGGCGGTTCCCAAAGTGTGCCCGATTGAGGGGAGAGAGCCCTGCCAAAGGCGGCGGGTCCCAAAGTGTGCCCGATTGAGGGGACAGAGCGCTGCCAGGGGCGGCGG
>JANRMJ010000059.1:3248194-3265999 GCA_025584955.1 Alethe diademata
TCTCAAAGATGGCTTTCATTTCAATCTCGCTTATGGTTTCCATATTCTCAAAATCCTTTGCTAGGCAATCATATTTACAAGGTTTTCCTGATTCATCCTTCCCAACAAGGATGCTCCTCAGGCACCCCCAGGAAATGAGGAAGGGAGAGAGCAGAGCCCGGAGATGCAGCAGAATTGGTCCTGGTGCTGTGGTCCTTGCACTGGAAAATGCAAAATTTTTTTGGCACTGGCTTTTTATAGAAACTGGGCAACAGCAGTAAAAGTTCATCCCGAGCAGAACAGGAGAAGCTTTGCAGGTGCTCAGAGCAGAGCATCTCCTCCTGGTTTGCCTTCACAAGTGCCAGCTCTTGTCAGGATCTTGCATTTTGTGCTGGAGCCTGGATGGGGTTAGGACAAAAAGGAGAAAAGCTTTAAACTGGCTAAGAACAGAATACTCGAGTCCATCCAAAACAGGTTTAAAAATTTATAATTCCCTTCCATGCACTGCGCTATAAACGCTCCTTTCTGCTGCAGTTTCCTGCTGTCACCCAGGCTGGGCACCTCTGCAGCTGCCCCAGTTCTGCTCAGGGGTGACAGGAGCCCCTCCTTGTGCCCTCCAAATCCCCTCTGTGCCACCTCCACCCTGCTGCTCATCCCAGAGTTGCCCAGCACCATGGAGGGGTGTGGAATGCTCCAGCCCCCATGGCTGAGGGTCAGCAGGTGCCACCTGTGAGCCAAAAAATGCCATTATCAGCTCCCAGTGTGAGCAGTGAAATCCCCCCGTGTTCCCCCTGAGCTCAGCAGAGCCCGGAGCGCCCCTTTAAGAGGGACACTGGTTATGAAACACGGGTGATTTAAATGCAAATGAGTGAAAAAACACAACTTCCTTTATTAAAATGGAAATTGCACTTCAAGACGCTCCCCACAGCCCCGGGGTGTCCTGGTGCTGGCAGCAGCCACATCCTGAGCCGCCACCTCGGTGTTTTGGGGGGACAGGGTACAGCAGGGGCTGTGGGACAGGGTGCCATGGCCAGGCTGTGCCAGGGAAGTCATTTCCAGGCCTCTGTCTCCTGCACATTTCACATTGTGAGAGGTGTCACTCAGCTGCATCTTCGTGAGATCAGCTGTCCCCAAAGTGCTGTGCTGAAGGGAATAATAATTATTTTCCCATTTCCCAAGATCTCTTCACAGAATTTGTTCTTGCAGGAGTAGAAAAAGGAAAATAACAAAATAAAGGCAGCCACGCCTCTCTGTTCCTCCCTAGGACAGCAAGGAATTGGGATTTTTGGGACATTTGGAGCCCAAGGCAGAGAATCAGGGCTGATTCCTCCCTTGCAGCGCTCCCCATAACCCCCATCCCGTGTGACTCTGCACAACCTGCCCACAGCCCCGGGATCCTCCACTTGCCCAACTCCTCCAGGCACTCCTGGCTGTTGCCTTCAGCCACCAGCTGGCTCAAGTTGCTGGAAGATTATTGAGGGTAGCAGGGACAGGAAAAGCCCCAAGTGGTTATCCTCTCCAGTAAGCCCATTCCCCCGGGAGAGCATTTAATTGCCTTTTGAAGGATCCCACAGCCTCTGCTGCAGCTTCCTGACCACCCAACCGTCCTGGCATTTATTCGTCCACGGGGCCTGACTTGAACTTTGTTTTCCTTTCACTTCCTATTACTGTTCCCCTAATCCTCTCCTCCAGCCCTTTCCTGTCCTTCAGCCCGCATCTCCCGCTCTGTCCTTCCCTGCTGTGGCTTTCAAGCATCCCTGTTCTGATCCTCACCACGGGAAATGTCACTGTGAGACACGGCAGGGCTGAGACGGACCTGAAACCAAACCCTGCCTGTAAACAGCCCCGAGCTCTGGCCAGGGCAGCCAGGGAGAGACCAGAACAGCCAGGGAGAGCCCAGGATGGCCAGGGAGAGCCCAGGATGGCCAGAGAGAGCCCAGGATGGCCAGAGAGAGATCAGAATGGCCAGGGAGAGATCAGAATGGCCAGGGAGAGCCCAGGATGGCCAGGGAGAGATCAGAATGGCCAGGGAGAGCCCAGAATGGCCAGGGAGAGCCCAGAATGGCCAGGGAGGGTCTGGCACAGTCAGGGGGAGCCCAGGATGGCCAGAGAGAGAGACCAGAATAGCCAGGGAGAGCCCAGGATGGCCAGAGAGAGACCAGAATGGCCAGGGAGAGCCCAGGATGGCCAGAGACCAGAATGGCCAGGGAGAGCCCAGAACGGCCAGGAAGAGACCAGAACGGCCAGGGAGAGATTGGCAGGACCCAGACAAATCCCTCCTTGACCTCCATCAGGGCAGGGCAGACCCCTCAACCTGGGCTGGGGGCAGTCACCTTCTGGCTCTCACCTCTTCCACCTCCCAGGATTTGTAGGAATGGGAATGGGGAGATGAGGCAGGTGCTGGTCTCCCATCACGGGCAGGAGCCAGTGCTGGGTGCTGAACAAACCGTGGGAGAGACCAGAACTTTCTCTTTTTCAGCACTTTAGAGAAATACCCATTCACTTAAGGCATCTAAAAATCCATGTGTGACAAACCCAAACGACACCATGAAGCCCCCACACCTCTGTGAAACTCTGGAGAAAGTTTTGCCGAGCAAACCCTCCAGGAGCTGCCCAAGAGGTCACAGCCTCCATCCTCCAGCCCGGTCCTTCAGCTCCAGCACCATTTAATCACCATTTGGAGTGTAGCATCCAGCATAGCTGCCTCATCGTCAGGCATTGTGCCAGCGTCGTGAAGCATCACTTCATCCATCATTGTCTCCCAAGCTGTCTCTCCTGCCTCCCGGGCATCATTCCTGCCCCTCCCAAAAAGCCACCAAGCCAAAGTTTCAGCTCCTGAGGAAGGAGCAGGACTCGCTGCTCCCTAATCGGGTCCCGTCTGCTGCTTGCAGAGCTGATGAATTTATTTTCATTACGTTTAATCCAGGGATGTTCTCCTCCTCCCACCTTCCCTCCAGTCCGGCTGCTGAAGCAGCAGGGCTCGGGAAAGGAGCCACCTTCCAGTTGATTTCTCATCCAGCAGAGCCAGGTCCGTGTTCCTGTCCCATTTAATTAGCACAGAGAGAGAACTGGGCTGTGCAGGGAGCAGCAGCAGAGCTGCCACAGGAACAGCAGCACCAGGACGGGCAGGGGCTCCCCCAGCTCATTCCCCCTCTCCTCACACCCAAATCCCCCCGTGCCATCCAAAGCAGCGTCCCCAGGTAGAGCAGAGATGCTCCAAACTGGATTTGCTGGAAGTCCCCGGCTTGTGCCAGCACTGGAGATGAATTGTGCAGCTCAGGGGGTGAATTGTGCAGCTCAGGGGGTGAATTGTGCAGCTCAGGGGATGGATTGTGAAGCTCAGGGGTTGGACTGTGAAGCTCAGGGGGTGAATTGTGCAGTTCAGGGGATGGATTGTGAAGCTCAGGGGGTGAATTGTGCAGCTCAGGGGATGGATTGTGAAGCTCAGGGGGTGAATTATGCAGCTCCTCACCTGTGACAGCTGCTCCCAGGTGGCAGGAGCTGAGTCACGAGTGAAATGTGTCTCCATCCTCCCCTCTTCCCTGCACCTGATGGGGAACAATCGCTAAATCACTTCCCTCCTGCTGCTCCATCACCCAGCCAGGCTGCAGGGACACAGATGCGAGAGGTTTTAAGCAGTTTTCCAGGATAAAAACAATTAAAAATAGGGCTAACAACAATTAAGAGCCAGAGAAACTTTGTGATCAACTCGACTCCCAGTGCCAAGGCTGGGCTCAGCCCAGAGAAGCTGCACTTTGGGGTTTGGTGGAGCTGGCAGAGGTGCAGGGAGGGAGCAGTGGGAGCATCCCAGGATCTGCTGCTCCAGCAGGGCAGGATTTAGGGACCCAGGATCATTTCCAGAGCTGCTGGAACAGCCCTGGGCCGGTGCCCTGAGCAGGGCCTGCAGCACCTTCACTGTTCAGTGCTGAGATGTGGAAAGGACAGAAAGTTTTAGGTCCAGACAGAGCAAAACTCTTGTGTAATCAGTGCTGAATTATGCAGCAGGTTGCAGGAGGAAATATCCTTAGAGGCTGAATTTCCCATCGTGAGGAACTGCTCAGTGTTTGGAGCACACTATTCCTCAAACAAGGATGAGCTGTAATTGGAGGGGTTTATCACTCACACTTTGCAATGATGTATTTGAGTGGCAATAAATAAATAAACCCCAGAGTAAAAGGAAGGTGGCAGATTCCAGATTCCTACCAGGAACAAGGAAGGGAGTGGGACAGCAGTTCTCAGGAGTGGTGGGTTGGGAGGGGAATCAGACAGAGCCAGAGGGTGCCCTGGGACAGATTTTCCCCAGCTGGAGCTGCAAAGACATGTCAGGGACCCATCCTGACCCAGCAGAGCTGCCAAAGCAAACCCCCACACCAGGGGTTCTTTTATCCTCGCAGAGTTTGGGATCTGGATCAGTGCAAGGAAGCCCCTCCTGCCCAGCCCGGTTTTGGGCCATGGATTGGGGAAGAACAAAAGCTTGAATTTCTCACCCTGAGTTCTGCTCACACCTCAGAGCATTTCTGCATTGACTTGCAGAGCCTTTGAATCCACATTTCCCACGCTGAGACCAGGCTGGAGCTGAGCAATAACAGGGATGCCATAAACTCCATCTCTCCCAGTAGTGAAATCCTGTTCAACACATTCTTAATATTCAATTACTATTTATGTAACATGCAGCAAAGGATTAGCCCATTAAACTGAAATTAAGTGCTTCGTTCATTAATTAATACAACTTATTTCAAGTGCTGCCAACATTTATCCCTGGAAATGTATTGTTTAAAACTGAAACTCACAAATGAAGGGAAAGGAAGATGTTTGTTTCTTGCTTTTATGTGTTCTCAGAGATGAGTTATGTAGCCTGTGAAGGATCCATCCAGAACACAGGAGGGTAATCTCCCAGGGAGCATCAGAGGAGAAATCCTGGTTGGAAATGGTTTGTGACGCCCTGGGCAGGTCCAGCTCTGTATTTCCTCCATTTCAGCTGGAACAGAACAGGGAAAGTTCTTCTTTTCCCAGCCTCAACAGCCAGGCAAACCCAACACCCAGCCCCCAGCTCCTTGGGGACTCCAGGATGTCACCACCCCATGGATGTGGCAGCTCCAGGTTTTCCGTGGGGTCAGATCTGTGCTCAGACCCTCAGTGACTGCTGCCACAGGAGCACAGGCTGGTTATTCCATCCCTAAACTCCTTGGAGAGCCACATCCTGGTCCCATTCAGCCTCCAGGAATTACCCAGCTGGCCCATCAAACCTCCAGCACCGGCAGCAAGCGCCGGGAAAGAGCGTGAAATCTAAATTAAGTCGAGAGTCTCTTTCCAAAACAAATTTCTTCTTGAAGAAGCAAGCCCAGACTTCATTACAACAACTCAATTATCCACGAGGCTGAGCTCTAGAGACAAGAGCTCCCCACGAGTGCTTCTTCGTGCTCTGCTCCCATCACAACATTCCCTCCCTGCAAAAAGGAGGATGGGGAACAGCTGGAGCTTCCCAAAACTGGAAATGGGAGGATCAGGAACAGCTGGAGCTTCTCTAAAACTGGAAATGGGAGGGTCAGGAACAGCTGGAGCTTCCCCAAAACTGGAAAGGGGAGGGTCAGGAACAGCTGGAGCTTCCCCAAAACTGGAAAGGGGAGGGTCAGGAACAGCTGGATCTGCCCCAAAAGTGGAAAAGGTAGGATTGGGAACAGTTGGAGCTTTCCCAGCACTGCCCATAAAACAAATCACAGCAACAGAGGCAGAACTGGAGCTTCTCTGTGGCAGGGCCTGTCCCGGGCTGGGTTTCTGTGGGCTCCCTCCAGGGCCATTCTTTAGGGTGGAAAAGCAGAGTTGGATCCCCAAAGTGCCCCATCTCTCAGGAAGGGGAAGTAAATACGAGGTACAAGAGCTGTAAATTCATTTTTAAGCCCGTGGGTCTCTCTCTGCTGAAGGAACACTGCAGGATTAATATTTTTTGAGTCATCTTTCACTCCAGATGATGTCTTTGGAAATCAAATGACCCTGTGGGCTCTGCAGGAGCTTGGGCACCCTGAGCACCTCTACATTCCCAGACTGTCCTGCAGAATCCTCCCTGCCAATCCCAAAATCCCAAAATCTCCACTTCCAAGGGATGGAAACTCTGAGCTGTGACTTCCAACCACCACAATTTCCACTCTGAGACCCTCCTGCTCCAACCCCAGCTCCAGCCTCCAGCCTCTTCCTCTTTTGGGAAACACCAAGGAACAGTTTTCTCCTGTTTCCACTCCTTTTCTTCCCGATTTCCAGCTGCTATTAGCTCTGTTTCCATCCCAGCAGCAGCTTTCCATGGGCTCCTGGGGAGGTCACAAGATTCTGGGTTTTTTACAGAAATCCATCAAATAGCCTGAGGAAAAAAAAAGCCAAAACAAAACCCTGCAGGAAATTTTCCTGTCTGTTATTTTCTAGATTGAAGAAAGGAAAAAAAAGTAAAAAGAAGAATTTACAGGTAATTTCCTTGTCAAAAGTTCCTGTCTGTAAATACAATCAAGATAAGAGTGACACGGCAAATAGCTCCTTTTCTCTCCTGAATGAATTATTCAATTCGCCACTGATCCCCTCTAACTGCTCCAGGAATGCCTTCTGCTTCCCTGATTTATTTTACTTTATTTAGTTCTGTAGAGAAGCGCTGCCAATAATCGAAAGGAATTCAGGCAATTTCAGGATTCAACAAATCCCTCTCGCAGCCCCGGCAGCTCAGCCCGACCCCGGCTCCCCCCTGGCTCCTTCCCACTCTGATCCAGGATTTTTCCTTCCCCAGGAGAAATCCCTGGAGTTAATCCAGATTACCCTTGCCTTGGAATGGAGCTGAATTTTGGTTGCAGAGACCCTACAGGGGTAGGGGTGTCCCATAAATCTCCCTTCCCGTTCCTAAAAAACTGAGGAAATCCCACCCAGGGGATGGTGATGACCCTGCTGAGCTGTCCCTGAAGGCAGCTCCTCCTCGGTCTTGTCCCTTAATTCCCCTCCTTGGAGAGACCACAGTCCCCATTAGGAACTGGGAATTCACCTCTCCGAACACCTTCGGGGAATTTTTTTTTTAGGACAGCCCCAAAATCCCTGCAACACATCAATAAAGAGCGGCGCTGCAGCCAGCGGGGAAAGCAAGGAAATTATATTACAGCTAAAAAACCCTGCTCTGCAGCCACACCAAAGCTAATAAAAATATGACTGGAGAACAGAACAGTTTCGGAGCCGCCAAATAATATCCAGAGGATGATTCAATTACAGGGGATTAGTGCCAGTCTGGCTGCAGAGCCCAAAGTTCCTCCACAAGGTTTGGAAGCGAGGGGCAGGTGACGGCTTCATAAACCCCCAACCCGCGGTGTGGGGGCTCCAAAGAACGCAAGAACAGGAGCAGCAAAGCAGAAAGCAGACAAATAAACCCCTCATTCGACTCACGAAAGAAATCATGGGGATTTCTGTTCTTTTTCCCCGAGCAGGTTTCAGGCTGGGCAGCGTTTCTTTAGGTTATCGATTAGCAATTAGAGAGGTGTTTTAGCTGCTTCTCTGCTGTGTCCGTTATTCCCTCCAGAATTTCAATTCCACAAGAGCTATTTCCACCCAGCAGTGGGGGCCAGGAAAGCAGCACTGCTTGACCCCCCCCCTGCCCCCAGGCTTGCCAAAAAGCCTCGGGGAGGAGTGGGGAAGGCAGCACTCGGAAAAAGAAAAGCAGGCTGGAAAGGAGATGAAATAATCGCGGTTCAGTCCAGCAGGAAGCTTCACCCTGTGTCTTTTGGGAGGGGAAGGATGAGGAGAGGGGTTGGGATCACAGGGTGGTGTTGGGCAGAGGGACAGGATATGGGGACCTGCTGGTGCCTCTGTTACTGTCACCCACAGTTTTGGGGGCAGGCCCCACGAAATGCCACCACAATGTCCAACAGCTGCCACCACTGAGGGGAGAAGGCAAAGCTGGATGGGGCTTTGAACACCCTGGAGAATGTCCCTGCCCATGGCAGGATGGGCTTTAAGGTCCCTTCCAACCCAAACAAGTTGAGGATTCAGTGATTCCAGCACTGGCCACAAACCCCAGCACATTCCAGCCCAGAATCGATGGAGGAAAACCACCGGAGTCTCCAAGGAAAGAGAGGCCAGACCCTTTCTTCAACAGCAATTTTCAAACCTTTTTATTTGGTTCCTTGTAAAAAGGGGAAAATAAAAAGGGAAGAAATAACAAACTGATTTCAGATAATTTGCTGGGGCTCCGGGTGCATTGTAAATGTGTGCTCCAGCCAACTGGCAATTTGATGAATTTCAGCCCTGCTTTTGTGTCGCTGCTTGCCGAGCAACATCCTCCACTGAAATTGTGGCTGCCTTAATGTTCTCTTTAGCACACGGCATAATTGCCCCCTGCAATTTGTTGCCTGGAAAGGTTACCAGGAAAGAAAAGAAAGGGACAGGAGGACAACTTTGTTGGTGGGGGAACAGGGGAGAGAGAAAGCTGATGGCATTTGAAACGTGATTTATTCCAGGGCAAGGGATGCCATTGCAGGAAGGCACAGCAGCTTCCCAGAGAGGGTTGGTGGGGATGGAGCTGCCTCAGGGATGGCTCAGAGCAGCTCAGCGCCCTGGAGCAGCGTGGGATGGACATCCCTGCTCACCCTGCATGGAGCAGGAGGAGGAATGGCCACAGCAAAGGAGGCAGCAGAGGGGAAGGAAGGAGGAAATCCTGTTGGAAAGGCTGGAGCAGGGGTGGGGAGGGGGCGGCAGGCGGCGGCAGCAGCCAGTGTTTATTAATTTTCTGCTTGGCTGCTCTCGCTGCCACAGCTCCGAGATCATGGAGCCGCTCCACACTCTATTAAATAATTCAATCTGCGGAGAATCCAAGTGTGTAAGCGAACACTCTTATGCGTCTTAAAATTTAATTGTGGAGCTAAACAAGATGAAGTGCAAGGAAGACATAAAAGATATGAAAATAGATGCTGCAGCTTTTGTTTCTCCGGCTGCTCCAGCCCTGCCCAGGAACCTCTCCCCATTTTTCACACGCTGCCGCTAAAGAGTCTGAGCCTCCTTCATCTGCTCCCCCTCCCCTTTGCTATTTACAGCTGTGTTTGCAAGCAGCAGGCCTGCAAATCACTTAATATCCATTAGAGCAGCTCCATTCACCCTGCTGGCTCCTGCTCTGCAGCCGTTCCCTTATAAATCCTGGTGTTCCAGGGTTTAGGGAATCAGCTGGGAGCACTTGCTCCGGCCGCCCCTTTGAGCCCACGGCCTCCCCCTTCCCAGGCTGGAGAGCCTCTCCTGCTCCTGCAAATCCTTTCCTTCCTTTCTAGAGGGAGCAATGCCCCTCCACGCTGAGACCCCTCCCAAACCAGCCCTGCTGGAGGGTGAATCTCAGCTCCCTGCAGGCCAGGTGTGAGCCAGAGCCTTCCTGCACAGGTTGGGTGGAGGGATGGGAGCACCCCATGCCCTGTGCCGCTGCCCAGAAAACTGGGGAACCTCAGAGGAGGGATGAGGATCTGAGATCTATTTGGAAAGAGGCGTGAATTTGTCTCTTGGGACTGGGGGGTGAAGGAGAAGCCATCACTCACAGAGGGTCAAAGGCCCCAAACCCCAGCAGAAACCCTCGTGAGTTCATCCCCAAGCCAGCCTCACATCCAAGGCGAGGCTTGGATCACATCACCAACGAAGTGAGAGCAGCCCTGGAGGTTCAAAGCCCAGCTGTGAGCATTAGAGATTTGCTCAGAACATCTGCAAGTGAACAAAACACCTGTTCCTGCCCCAAAAGCCACACACCAGGCTCGGGGCTGGTTCCACAGCCTCAACAGCTGGTCCAGCACTGCTCCCAGTGGAGCAGATCCCGTGGGGCTGGATCCCAGGGAATGGCTCAATCCTGAGCCACTGAGCTGCAAACACCCAGGAGGGGGGTTTGGGGTGGGAACACAGGGCTGGGTGTCCCCTCTGTGGCACAGCCCTGCTCAGAGCTGCAGCAGCACCCTGCAAACCATCCCCACAAAAACCACTCATGCAGAGCTGCTACATTTCCCTCTCCTGCTGGAAGATCAATCACAGCCCTGGCTCATGACAGGAGCAGCCAGCTCAGCCCCTCCTGCACCCAAATTTGTGGAATTTCAGCTTTGTTATTACACCCAGGCTCGCAGGTTTATTCATGTATTTCTTCTTGCAAAGGGCAACAAGGGAGACCTCAGGCTGCTTTGTCTTCATTTGCTCTGCTGCTGAGATTTTTGGGTTGCTCCAGGGGCTGGTGGAATGGGAACTGCCACAAAACCCTGCCAAGCTCCACAGCTTGAGCCTCATCAGTACCCCAAAATTCAGGGTGGGTTGCTGGGTGGGGGATGAGGAGCTGAGACAGCAAATCAATATCAATAATCAATAAAATATACCAGATTTGCTGAAGAACCCAGCAGGCCGAGGCACGCTGGGACAGGGAACAACAGCACGGGTTCCACATGGATGTTCCCACCCCCAAAAAAATTGAGGGGGTCTCACCCAGCCTCACACACTCCTCCCTGCCATCCCCCCCGTGTCAGAGCTGCTCCAGCACTGACAGTGATTGACGGGGGGCAGAGCAACAGGTGAATTAAACAGGCACAGCCGCCAGGAGTGGTGCTAAATGTCAGAAAAGATCAACCCTGGCGCTCGCAGCGTGGCTCTGCTCCCGCCGAGAGAGGTGATGGAGTGGAAAAGCAGCCTGCAGAGAGGGGAGGGGGGCTCTGGAGGGTGCTGAGTGCGGCTCACAGCCTCGCCAGGAGCCCAGGGTGGGAACCATCACTTCGGATCCGTCAGCTTCAAGGTCTGAGCCAACCCACGGAGCGGGGATCATCTCCTCCCCCTGGACAGGAGGGTTCTGCACAGGAAACTCCCAGCTCTGCGTTGCAGGCGCTGTGTGTGCTCCCTGCCCTGCCATGTGAGCATCAGGACAGCAGTGCAAGTGTGAGATCTAACCATAACCCTAACCCGGATCTTAAACCTGATCCTAACCCTGATCCTAACCCTGATTCTAACCCTGATCCTAAACCTAACCCTAACCCTGATCCTAACCCTAACCCTAAACCTAACCGTGATCCTAACCCTAATCCTAACCCTGATCCTAACCCTAATCCTAACCCTGATCCTATCCCGAATCTTAAGCCTAATCCTAACCCTAATCCTAACCCTTATCCTAACCTTGATCCTAACCCTAATCTTAACCCTAACCCTGATCCTAACCCTGATTCCAACCCTGATCCTAACCTTAACCCTAACCCTGATCCTAACCTTAACCCTAACCCTGATCCTAACCCTGATTCTAACCCTGATCCTAACCTTAACCCTAACCCTGATCCTAACCCTAATCCAACCCCTGATCCTAACCCACTGGCTGTTGATGAAGCCCAAGGCATCCCAGCCCAACCAGCCTCCCAGGTCCTGCCTGCCTTGCACAGTGCCAGGAGCCAGGTGAAATCTTCCTGCATCCCATAAGGGATGTGCCTCTCCTCATCTCCCTTCCCTTCCCCACACAGCCCATTCCTCCAGGACAGCCAGAGAGAAAACAGTATCTGTATTCCAGGGACACCGGCCCTAAAATAATGTTATTTTCCAGTAGTGCCACTTAAAATCTCAAGCAGTCGAAAAACCAATTTGCACTTAGAAACATTCAATTTGTTTGCAGGTGTTTTCCTCTTAAGTGGCACCAGCCAATCGGGGCTGGCAGGGAAGCCCCAGATGCCACATTCTGGGGCCAGTGTGGGACGTTCCAGGAGAGTCCTGAGGCTGGAGCACTGGGAAATTCATTTGTCACCTTAAACGAGTGGGGACAGAAAGGGGCTGAGCTGAGCAATCTCCAGCACGTGGTGGTGTGGATGGGAAACCCTAATCCTGTGGGAGGACATGGGGGACAGAGAGAGATGTGGGGACAGAGAAGGACACAGGGAATGGAGTGGGATGAGTGACGAGTTCAGGCTTTGCCCAGCTGAGAGTCAGGAGGTGAGAGGGAGGGGAAAGGGGAAAGGGGAAAGGGGAAAGGGGAAAGGGGAAAGGGGAAAGGGGTCCCTGCTGCCAGCTGCTGCCCTGGGATGGAGCTGCCAAGGCTTGCTCTGCCCACAAGATTTCCTCTTCCCAACAAGAAGGCAGAGTGACTAACCCCAAACCCAAACCATAAATCAACTTAATCGACGTTCCCGACACCCGGCGCCCCCGTCCCTCACCTTGCAGCCGGAGCCTGGAGGTGTGAGGCTATTGATCCCCCGGATGCCCCTGTGATTGGAGTCTACAATCCAATGCCTGCCAAGTCCAGCCGAGCCCAAACCTCTCAAATCATGTTGACACGTTTAGGAGGTGCCGGGCGCTTCATCCTCCCCGGTCCAATATGTAATTATGTCCTTGTCACCGTGATGTAGGGGCTTGGCAGGGCAATAAAACCCCGGGGGCCCCGCGGCCGCTCGGCGCCGCCGGCCAGAGCGGCTGCTGCCAATTCCTGGCTGTAGTTAGAGTGCAGGAAATAGAGCTCAATAAAGCGGCGTGTGGATCACGGCTCAAAGTTTGTCTGCGAAAACAGGTGGGGGAGATGTCAGGGGCTGCTGTCACCGCAGGTCCTCACGGGGTTTGAGCATTATTCACTTTCTCTCCTTCCTGCTGCCAGCCAAGGAAAGGGCTGGAAATGCAGGATCTAACCCTGCTCCTTTCATTTCTCTGCTTCAGACACCACCAGACTGATCCCACCAGGCTTTCCAGAGACTGCCAAACCTTCCCCTCTGTAGCATCCTGGAACCTGCAGTGAAACTGCTGCTTCCCAACCTCTCTGTGTCCCCTGAGGGCTCCAGGACAGCCCAGGCATGGGTGGGCACAGTACGGTGCCCCCTCCTGCTGTCACAGCCTGCCAGCCTGGAAGGACATCAGTGGCTTTTAGCATGGCACAGCCAGACCCTCACCAGCAGCCGTGGCAAATTCCCTCTCTGATTCCCTAATCCCTTTAAAGCCCTCGAAGCTGCTCGGGAAGTTCCCACCAGTCCTGCTGGGAGCGGGGTGCTGGGAGGCAGCAGAGCTTCTCCCCTGTTTGATGCTCCCCCAAAGAGCACAAACAGTTCCCAGCAGCTCAATTCTTCCCCTCAGGGCTCAGCAAGCATAATTTTTCTTCACTAATACATCTTTTGCTTGATGAGCTGTCGATGGCAGGAGGATTTAATCTCCCATACCCTCGCTCTCTCCCAAATCCACGAAGGTGAAGGCACTTCATTACAGAAGCACTCAGCTGTCCGTTCCTATCGATCACACCCTGGCATGGGTGACCTTGGATCGATGAGCTGCCGATTTTTTCGTGCCTGTTTGCCCACACCAAATGCCAGCAGGGCCACTACCAGCACCTGCACCCAGCTCTTGAAAGGAGCCTGGAGCAGCTCAGGAGCTCACAGGCAGCATAAGGGACACACAACCAACTCAGACACCAGGATTTGCCATCTGGGTACAATTTGTCTCTTCTTTAAGTGGATTCAGGCCTTGGGTTTGATGTTTCCCAGAGTCCATCCTGGGCAGCATCGCTCTGCTGCAGGGCAGTCCCACTCCCAGCTCCCTGAGCAATTCCCCATCACAGC
The DNA here is from genome assembly GCA_025584955.1 of Alethe diademata. NCBI lineage: Eukaryota > Metazoa > Chordata > Aves > Passeriformes > Muscicapidae > Alethe > Alethe diademata. The sequence continues at coordinate 3,261,709 of JANRMJ010000059.1, forward strand.
TTTGCCTTCAGGAGCCCAAGATTCCCATCAGGAAAAGGGCAGAGAGAGCCAGAACAGACGGTGATGGGAGAGGTCAGCCCAGGGGGGTGACAGAGCCCCTGACTTTGCTCCCAGACCCAAAACTCCCCCCTCAACTCTGCTGATTCATCCGCCTCCACCACGTCCCTTCCAACCAGTCACTACCTTACTTTTTAATCAAATCCTTTGCTTCCCTTCCCTTCAGGAGCCAGAGCCATTTTTCTATTACATCCTGATTGATCAGGCCCTCGCCAGCCGCTGTCAGCACCGTCCTGGAGCTTCATTTCCCATCCCCACACAGCGGGCTGTGGGCTGAGCCCGCTCGCTCCAGCACCAGCAAACAAATACATAAATGCACACAATTAAGGAGGGAAGGCAGGGGAAATTTGATCCTACTTTTGATTTGCTGCCCCCAGCTCCACACCACACATCAAAGGGAGGGAGAAGCCGGTTTTAACCCTGGAACACGGGGGCAGAGGAGGAGGAGGACACGGAGGTGAGCCCGCAATGCTGCTCAGCGCCAGGAGAAAGAGACTCCATCCTTGCGCTGTGCAAAAAAAAAAGCAGGAGGAGAGTCTCCAGGGCTGCTCATTCCTCGTGCTAATGAGTTGTTTTCCACTGTAAGGAACCAGGAGAACAAGCCCAGACTCTGCTAAACAAGGACTGTGGCTATGCCAGGTCAGAGATCAGCCACCCCCCGAAGAGAGCGCTGACAAGACGGTAAAAACACGGAATTAAACCTCTTTTCCCTCCTCCCTGCTCATTGCTTGGCAAATTGAACGACTCCAACGTGTGCACACGTGGCTGCAAAAGGCTTGGTGGTGCCTCGTGTGGCTTGGACACCCCTGACATTGCTGTGGGCTGGGAACTGGCTTTGGGAGGGCGAGTTGTGCCTGTGTGCCATGGGACAGACCCAGGATCAGAGCCTGTCTGCCTGACCACTGCAAAACCCCACACCAGGTGAGGACAGAGGCTGCACAAGCCCATCCTCACCGCTCTGTCACTGAGTCTCACCCCCTATCCCAGCACAAGGCAGGGACAGCCGGATCAGCCCCATCCCGGCTGCTGGCAGATCCCTGCTGGCACGGAGCTGCCTTGTCTGAGCCGGCACAGCAGCGCGGAGCTGCCCTGCCAGCAGCCCCCGGCGGATTACGGGGCTTTATCAGTTTATAGGGGACAAAAGGCGCTCAGCAGAAGGGTTCTGAGACAGTGCGAGCGGCTGATAAGAGATCACCCGGCTCCCCAGACACCTCAGCCACGCCTGGCACATCACGGGCAGCGGGACCCTGGTGCAGAACGGGCTCTCCGGGCAGCCCTGGTGCTGTCCCTGGTGCAGAACGGGCAGATCTGGCGCTGTCCCTGGCGCTGTCCCTGGTGCAGCCCTGGTGCTGTCCCTGTTGCTGTCCCTGGTTCTGTCCCTGCTGCTGTCCCTGGTTCTGTCCCTGCTGCTGTCCCTGATGTTGTCCCTGGTGCAGAACCGGCAGCTCTGGCTCTGTCCCTGGCTCTGTCCCTGGCTCTGTCCCTGGCGCTGTCCCTGGCGCAGCCCTGGTGCTGTCCCTGTTGCTGTCCCTGGTGCTGTCCCTGCTGCTGTCCCTGGCGCTGTCCCTGGTGCAGCCCTGGTGCTGTCCCTGTTGCTGTCCCTGGTTCTGTCCCTGCTGCTGTCCCTGGTTCTGTCCCTGCTGCTGTCCCTGGTTCTGTCCCTGGTGCAGTCCCTGGTTCTGTCCCTGGTGCAGCCCTGGTGCAGCTCTGGGCGCTGCGGGCACCGGGGAATCCAGCTGAGGTGCCGGGGAGAGTGGGGAGGTGGGAGCGGCTCCCCAAACCCGGGCTGGGGTCTGCTCTCCCTGCCTGAGCCCTGGGTGCCACTCTGAGGTACGAACCCCTCAGGGTTCCCAGGGTGGCGGCAGTGCCCAAAAAAGAGTAAAAACCGCAGGGTGGATGAAGCACCAAGGCAACATCGGTGGGAGAACCAGTGGAAAATCCCCAGGAGGTTTTAATTTTTCTTCCAGTCTTTCACTCAGCTCCATCACTTCTGCTTCTCCTCCTCCTCGTCCTTTCCTTTTTTCTTTTTCTTTTTTTTTTTCCCTCCTATTCCTCTTAATTAACCAGTGTAATGGAACTCAATTCATTTGCAATTTATTCTGGCAAGAAACAACCCTCCCCGGACTCCAAATGACCTGACTAATAGGGTTAGATGCTGTAAAAAAGTGCAAGGCAAAATTTTTAGCTTCCTCATCCTAATTATCTCCTCTGAGCACCGCGACAGCGCTGTGACACAGCGGCACCGAGCCCCCCCCAGGCTGCGAGGGGGACACGCTCTGCCTGGCCACGCTCCCTGCGTTTCAAAGGTTCAAAAAAAAAGCCGATTTTTCCCTCAGGCTCCCGTAACACACAGCCTAAGGCGACCAGTGGGAACTGGAGAGGGATGAGGAGCAAGGGGCCGAACTGGGCGAGCTGGTGTTCGCCACTGTGAGGGTGAGAGGGGAACGTGGATAAATAGGCTGGCAGTTAATGCTATTTAGAGACAGACAGACACAGCAGGTAAATAATGATAATGATCTTCTAACGAGCTCGCATCTGCACAGCACCTTGCCTCCAACTGAATCCCGAAATGCTTTACAAAAAATGAAACTATCCCAGCACGGTCCTGCAGCCCTTTCCTGGTTTGTTGCCAGCACTGAAGGGCGGTGTGGGGAGTTCTGGCTGCTCCCGGTGTTCCCAGCTCCAGGCCTGAGCACCCTCGGGACAATCCCAAAACGTACACCAGGACCTGTTTGGAAAAGCCCCTCCTGCACGGCATCCTCGGATTTTTTCCAGCTGGTTACCTCCCAGCTCTGGGAACCATCATTTAGGAGCTCTTGAACAGATTCTTTTGGCATGTGACCTAAAAATGAAAGTTTTGATCCAACCCTTGGTTTTCTCACAGTTCAGAGCAGAAGCTTTCAACAGACCTGGTTTAGGGCAACCTCCAAATCCTGATCCACCTCCAGGTTAACCACCACAGTAACCCGGAGCTGTTCTGAACTCTCTGCGGGCTGGAATGTCTGTGATTCCCCAAGCTGTGGGGGAATCTCGCCTTCAAAACCTTTGAAGTAAAAGGTGAGTATTCAGGGCTCAGTTCCAGTCCAGCCCTGCTCTAATTTCCAACTCTATTTGTTCTATTGAGTGGTTATCAAGTTAAAAATGCAAGGACTATGGATTTCTTTCCAGCTTAAACATCTGAAAACAAATGTGCTAATGAGCGATCTGACCACTATAAAAATGATTACTGACAGCACTTCAAGGACCCAACTTTACTGCCTTCAAAAGCACCAAGAGCAGCAGAATGCAAGCGGCTGTCCCAGGGCCATCCATCCAGCCTTGGCCAGCGGGAATTTCCAGATGAATGCTTATGGGAGAATAAAACAGTCAGGCAGGAAGAAAGGAAAGCCAGGAATCAAATAATCTCTTTCCAAAGCTGCTCCAAGCCTCCTACAACTGTTTCGTGCTTAAGAGGCCGAAGGATGAGATTTCCAGATGCTCTGAATTTCTTCCACAAGTGCAGCCCAGCATGGCAGAGAGCAACGCTCCAGGTGCGAAGGGACCCTCCTGGTGCAGGTGGGAATTTTCCCACTGGAGATTTCCAGCTCCACCCAGGGCTTTTTCCTGCGGGAGATTTCCTCCTGCACCCACTGAAGGGAGAGAGGAAAGGAGGGAAAGAGAAATTACCGAGCTACTGGGATCCAGTTTGGAGGTATTGAACAAAACCGTGCCCTTGCTCAGTCCCGGTGACTGATGGAGCAGTTGGAGCTGCCCATCTGTTAGGATATAATCCTCAGTGAAGGAACAAAGAGTGGCATTAAAAACCAAATCCTGCTCCATTTAAACACAGATTGGAGATTTATGGGCGTTTCACCGGCCCCTTGTTCCTCTGGTGATTGCCCATTCCGGGCGCTCTTTGTTTTCACAAACAACCGCCCATTCTCTCCGCGCCACCGCTTTAGAGCCGGGAAAAGGGACAGGTGCCAAAGACAAAGTTATTTAAGGTGTCATTCTAACATCCCCTGGAACGGACAGGAGGGACAGAGCCAGCCTGAGGCCACCATGGCGGCACGGATGGGATCCTCTGGCATGGGCTGACAGGAGCGGGGCTGGCTCCGGGCATGGGGAAGCGCTGCCATGGGGGATCCCATCCCCAATCCCATCCCATCCCATCCCCAATCCCATCCCATCCCCAATCCAATCCCATCCCCAATCCCATCCCATCCCCAATCCAATCCCATCCCCAATCCCATCC
>JANRMJ010000059.1:3308653-3319880 GCA_025584955.1 Alethe diademata
CCAGCAGCATCCTGCTGAGCATCCCTGCTGGTGCCAGACACTCAGACACACCTGCGCACTCCTCCAGTGCCAGCCAGGTCACAAATTCGGTGGGAGGATGGGAATGGAGCATTCCTGGATGTGACCCTCCAGGCTCTGTCCCCTCGGGCTCCTGTGGGTCCCCAGCCATGTGGGAGTGGGGCCCAGGGCAGCTCCATCTCCCCGTGCAGAGCCAAGGCAGGTTGTGACTCACCCCCCGAGTCAGAGCTGATCATTTCAAGTCCAGATGGTGTTTGAAATGTGAAGTAAAGGAAAAAAAACCCATAGAAATGCAGCAGAGAGTGCAGACGAGATGGGAAGAGGCAGGCCTGCAGTGGGAGCTGTGCAGGCTGCTCTGTGCTCATCCCAGGGCTTTGGGATGCTCATCCCTGGGCTCTGGGCACATCCCACCCTAGGACAGTCACAGCCCCTGTCCCACTCTGTGACAGCAGCACCTCCAGCTGCCCTTGACCCTTGTTCAGGGCAGGATGTCCCCAGAGCAAACCCAGGACATTCCTGTGGGATCAGTGATTTACACCCAAACTCAGCCAGGCAAGAATTCCAGCTACAGCCTTCCCAGTCTGTCCTTCCCATCTCTCAGGCTCCACAATCCAGGGTCAGGACCATGCAGAGCCCCACTCCTGGGCTAAAGGAGGCTGCAGAACCCCACTGCCCAGGGCTGCAATCCCATTGGGATGGATAAATTCCAGAGCCCTGATAACAGGAGCTGCCATTTCTCCTGCAAGGTAAATCCCTTTTCCCTCTCACCCCCACCCGATGTCGGCTCCACAGACATTTCTATTAAGGCAGGAAAAAAGAAACTGGGAGAGTTTGCACATCTGATGTAAACTGATTTAAACTTGCAGTTTACCCACATTTACATAATGTTTGCTGATTAATAAATTAGACACTTAGGAAATCAGGGGTAGCTCCGTGTGAATCATTCTGCTCCATAAACAACAGAGCTGCAGCCGCCGCTTCGCCTGCAGAGCAGCTCATCACCCTCAAGTGCAGCCACAGCCCTGGCCCTGCTGGGCACAAAGTGATGGGGAGGTCCCCAAAAGGTCCCTGAAAGGTCCCCAAGATCTGTTCCTCTGCCACGCTGGGGCTGGAGCTGCTCTGCAGAGCACAACCAGCCCCTGGGTCCTGCCCTGGCCAGCTCAGAGCAGCCCTGCACTGTGTGAAGCAGCAGCTCTGGTATCCAGGGCTTCCAAAACCGATGGGAAGTGGGATTTTCCCCTGTCAGGCTCTGTGTGGCTGTGGTTGGATGGCAGCCACTTGCCAGGTGGCCACTCTGAGTGGGTCCCCACTGCAGACATTCCCTGACACATCATGCAGTGCATCCTCTCCTCACTGCAGACACATCCCAGTCCATCCCAGTGCATCCCAGTGCACCCCAGTCCATCCCAGTGCATCCCAGTGCATCCCTGTGCACCCCAGTGCATCCCAATGCACCCCACTGCAACCCACTGCAACCCAGTGCATCCCAGTGCATCCCAGTGCATCCCAGTCCATCCCAGTGCATCCCAGTGCATCCCAGTGCACCCCAGTGCATCCCAGTGCATCCCAATGCATCCCAGTGCACCCCAGTGCACCCCACTGCAACCCAGTGCATCCCAGTCCATCCCAGTGCATCCCAGTGCAACCCAGTGCATCCCAGTGCATCCCTCCTGGCCAGGCCGGCCCCTCCACACCTGATGTCGTCCTCGTTGGCAAAGATGATGACAGCGCGGGCGTGGGAGGTCTCCAGCAGCCGGCGGATGATCTTGTCAAACTCGCCCGCCTTGGGCTCCCTCGGGATCTTCACGGACTGGGCCACGCAGACCCCGCCTGTGGCAGAGAGAGCCCTGGCACTGAGACAGCCCACGGGAGGGCCCCTCTCACAGGGCTCCTCAGCCCAGACCTGCTGGCCACCACCCAGACCCTGGGATATGTCCCCCATGTCCCCCTCCCCTTACCCCTCCTCTCCCAGGTCACTGCTTTCACCCCTCCTCTTCCAGCTCAGCCCTTCTGCACCACATTCCCCCCATCCTGTATCTCTGCAGCTCTTCTCTGCCTTCCACCCACTCCTCTGGTATCTGTCACCTTCAGCCACCACCACATCACACTCCAAGTGTCCCCAGGACAGACACACTGTCCCATCCTGGCAGCTCAGTCAGGATTTTCCAGCCAGTTCCAAGCACCAGCCCCTCCCCAGCCCAGGATTTGCAGAGTTCTGCGCACAGAATGGTCAAATCCTGGCGAAACTATCCCATGGGAAGAGCAGCCAGGCCCTGCAGAGGGGTTTATTCCCATCCTTACAGCACTGGCCGAGTTCCAGCCCAGCTTTCCAAGGAGCCATTGCAAAAGCAGGTAATTAAAATTAAAAGAGACAATTGGAAGATCAATTGGAAGAGCCCCCACACTTCACTGCTGGGCTCCCAACCTCCAGCTCCAAAATGCCAGAGCCCTCCTGCTCCTGCATTTCTGCAGATGCCAATAAAGAGAGAGATTGGAGAGAAAATTAAACATTGTGGGACCTTCTGGATGTAATGGATGGTCTCAATTTGCATAGTAAATGACACGGCTGATGCCTCCTGCCACTAACAGATCACAGCTTAAGCAAAGGTCAGCATAATTACCACCCAGGGCTGGGAGAGACTCCCAGAGCAGGGCCTGGAGAAGAGCAGGACAGGACAGGGTGGGGACAGGCTCCAGGAGACTTCACTCCCTACGTGGGGCTGCAGGAAAACTGGGAAAATTTGGCCCCTTGCAGCCAAAAGCCAAGAGCAAGGCAGTGTGCTGAGTGCTGAGCAGGCAGGGAGGGCTGCAGGATCAGGCACAGCATCCCCACCCTGAACTCACTGGCCGGGGCTTTCCAGGGGTGTTTTTTGGGGTTTGTTTGCCTGTGGTAAGAAATTGGGCCAATTTGCTGTTAGTTTCCCATATGGGGAACCAGATGGATGGAGAGGAGGGAGTTGGATAAACAGACAGATCAGCCAGGCGAGGCGGGCAGCGGCGGCAGCAGGGCAGGAATGTCCCAGCCTGGGGACACTCGCCCTGGTCACCACCGAGCCCCCAGCCAGGCCAGGGTGTCACAGCACACTGCCAGGGGCCACCGTGCAGCTTAATTACAGTTTCCATGGCAATCAATGGAGAAAATCCAACAAAAGCAGCAGTTTGCAAACACTGAGAGCCTTCCAAAAGCCCCGGCAGGGCAGGCGGGCACGCACACCGAGTGGCAGCCGGGGGCTGGCACGGGCACACACCTGAGTGCCACCAGGCACTCGAGTAGGGAACAGCTCCCTGCACACGTGGCAGAGGAGATGGGCCCATAAATAACCAGGAAAAGAGGTTAAATCGATGGCAGCTCAGAAACGACCATGATGTTACTCAGCTGCTTCGTTAAATCAAACTAACGAGGAACGCGGCTCCTCCAGGTGACAGCCTGCAGGGCCGGGGAGCCCCTGGTTCCCACAGCAGATGCTGGCAATGGTTTTATCTCCTTAATTAATGAAAACATAATCGAGTAAGTCCAGGGTGTCAGAGGGGCAGGGGCTGTGTGCTTTGGGGAGCTGTGTCTCAAACCTGCATTATTCACACCCCCAGCACCACAGGCGGACAGGATTTGCCAAGTGATGCTCTCACCGTCTTCGCACAAAAATCCATTTAGTCAAAACACTCCTCTAAAGCCAGAAATCAAAGTGAGGAGGTGGCAGCGATGGGGAGGAGGCCACCACTCTCTCTGTTCCAGTAGGATGGCACAGCACTGCTCCCTGACTTGAGACAAGGTGTGGCTCTGGGAGAAGGCAGCAGGTGAAGCGTGGGGACCCCTCTCCTCCTCCCCCAGCTTGGAAAAGGACCAAAGAGGAGCAGGAATATTTGGGATGGGGGGAACATCCCACAGGCAGCTGCCGGAGGCAGTTTGGGGCCAGGCAGTGGGGGGATGCTCAGAGGAGATCCCGCACGTTTCATCACTGGCGGCACAGGACACAGGGCACCCGTGGAAAAAAACAGCCAGGAAAACCCAGCCAGGAAAACCCAGCCAGGAAAACCCAGCCAGGAAAACCCAGCCTGAGCCCCCTTCCAGCGCCATCCTCAGGCTCATGGCTGTATCCCCCCCATCCCGCTGGGGTCTCACCTCCCCCAGCACCACCACAGCCCCGGGGACTCTCCCGATGCCGCAGGGGAAGCGCCTGTTGTCAAACACGGGTCAGGGTTTAATCTCCACCATTACAGCTCGGTGGGAGCGCAGCCACTCCGGCTTCCCCTCTTGATTGCTGCTGCTTAATTAGCTCTTGGCTCAGGGGGTTCTGCCAGGGCTCCTGCCAAGCTTGCAGCAAGCAGGGACTGGGGAAGGGGTAAAGAAGTCCCTGGCCCGGGACTCATGGTGTCACTTCAAAGCCTCGAAGAAGCAAGCGATTGTAGGAGATCAGGGACAGAGATCTGTGCGTGGTAAGAGCAAAACGCTGCAGTCAAACCTCCTGCCTCAAGATTTGGGAGTGGCTTTTTGGGGGCGACCTCCTGGTGCAGCCACCGCGAGTAATGAGCCCGGCTGGAACCAGAAAGAGACAGCCAGGGATGTCACATGGGGATGAGCAAACGCATCACAAATATACATCAGGCTCTTAACTAAAAATATGGAAAACTTAGTGAAGGATGAAACAACAGAGGGGGCGAAAACGGCAGCAAAATTGATCCAGGTACACAGCTCAGGAGTCCTGCGTTGGGCTGGGAATATTCCCCTCTGCACAGACCCAAGGTGTGGCACACACCAGCGCTGTTACACAAACATCCATCCCAGGCCTCGTCCCCAAGAGCTTGGAGACAGCAGAGACTTCAAGGACGCAGAGCCAGAGGGTGCTGGGTGGATCTGCCTGACCACCAAAATGATGCCACAGGTCAGGGGTGTGAGGAAATGCTGGACAGAGAGGCTGGGGGTGAGGACAGCAGGGATACCTCGGTGTGCAGTGGAAACGCAGCTGACAGCCACTGCCAGTGCAGGGTGCTCAGGGGGAGTAGGGTGGATTTTGGGAGCAGAATGCACTTAAAACACTTAAAAATGGCTGAAGAAAACACATCCTTTGCAGACTGAACATCTCTGCAATGCTAAAAACCAAACAGCAGCACTCCAGCAAATAAGGACTCTCCAGCCACCAGTGCAGCCACCAGCAACCTCCAGGGGCCAACGGCACCATCGCCAGAGCGACTGCAAATATGGATAAAGATAAAAAGATAAATGAATAAAGATGTAACAGCCACCCAGGTCAGTCTGTTGTGGCAGCCCAGGGCCAGCCCCAGCTGCAAGAATAACCCATCTCCAGGGCGAGTTTCCTCCCTGCATCGCTGTCGGAGGTCGCTTTGTGCCTCAAGCAGAACCGTTTTCCAGTGCGCTGCGAAGCTTCAACGTGAGGCTCTGCTAAAAATTGAAACTGAAGGTCAAGTTGATAATGCATCAGAAAGCAAACAGCTTGAGTGCGAGCTGCTAACGACAGCAATGAGCATTATTGCCTGATGGAAATAAAACCCGACTCTGAAGGCTCAGGCTTGGCATGAGAAATGAAGCGGAGCGCTGTGGGGAGGAGAGCGGGAGCTGCTCGCCCTGAGCCGGGCGGGTGAGGAACCCTTGGGGGCCTGGGGATGGGACTGAGACTGTTCCTGCCTGTTCCCCCAGCATAAACACCCCCACAGGGGATCTCCAGCCAGCCAGCCCCTGGCACAGGCCAGATCCTCGCCCAGCTCACAGCCCTGTCCGTCCCTTTGACAGGCTGGAGGCGCCTGGAGGCAGCGACAGATCTGCAGGATCCTTCAGGCTGCTGGAGGAATGCAACTGAGAGCCAGGAATATCCCACAGAGGGCACAGATTCTCCACCCTTTCCCAGTGGATCTGTGCTTGTGGCAAGGTGTGGTGCCAGCAGAGCCCTTTGCTCAGGGGAAGACAGAGAGGTGAAGTGGGCAGAACCTGGCTCTTCCTCCAGCCTGGCATTGCCACCACAGGTGGCACGGCTGGGGAGGGTTTAAATAAGTAAAATAAAGGAAAAAAAATTGGAAAGCATATTTTTGCTCCAGCCTCACCATTATTGATGACTGTGGCTCTACTTCCATGGGCAAAGCAGTGTGGGTGACACCCCACACTTGCTCCCAAGGGAGATGCTCCAGGGAGCAGCCCAGAGCCCACCTGGGGCCTCACACAGACAGTCCCACAAATCTAAATCTCCATCCTGCAGTGTGTCAGGGACACAGCATCACCACTAGCACCACACGGGCTGCCCTCACACTGCAGGCACCGTGGAAATCTGCTTTTTGATAACTAAATTATCACTAATGCACATAATCGCCGGGTTATGTGGATACCCAAATTACAGGAGTGCCGCAGCCCCGGATTAACACGGGGCCGTTTGGCTCCGTGTGCACTCCGTTACTCTGCAATTACGCTGTCAGATCATTAACATCTGCTTAGAGGAGCTCCTGGTAACCACAGGTATCTCCAAGAAAAAGAGCTCAAGCCACAGCAGGACCACCAGTCACAACCACCACTCCTGCTTGGTGTTTAGTGCAGGAGGAGCGTGGGTTTGAATCGTGCCTGTCGTGATCCCAGGGGGATGCACCCATGGATGGAGCAGCAGAGCATCCCCCAGCCCCTCCCCAAATCTGCCAGGCACTGTTACACACACCCAGCACAGCCCCTTTGCACACCACACCCCCCTGCAGACACCCCTCAGAGCATCCCCACGGGCTGCTCCTTGCGAAGCCACAGCCCCGTGAAAAATATTCCGCTTTTCGAGTGAAAATCCTGAAGAGCAGCTCCCAGGTTGGATCCCCAGATGGGTTTCTCTGCATACTAAAAGCACAGCCGGCTCCTGTGCCAGGGCACACGCGTGAGAGACGGAATTAAGGCTGCTCCTATTTATAGGGCTTTGATTAGGAGCTCATCACCTCGAAGTTTTTATTCCCTTTATCCATTTATAAGGCCATAACGCAGTTTGACTGGCTCCAGATAGGCCGGTGTCCCACCGACTTTGCCAGAACCTAATGTGCCATTCAGACACACTTAAGCCTGCAATAAGCAGCAGCCTGTGCCCTGCAGGGGTTTAACTGTCTCCAAAAACACCCTTTAGCTCCAGTCCCAGCCCGTGCTGGGGGGCTGAGGTGATGCCAGAGCCAGGAGGGACCCCAGTGCTGTGCCAGCCCCTCCGTGGGGTGCTGGAGCAGCTGAGTTTGTGGCAGCAGCACCCACAGCAGCGATTCCCAGGGCTCCTCACCCATCCTGGGGTTGATTTTGGGTCCCCACAAGCTCCTGTGCTGCTCCCAAGGCTGCTAATCCCCCCTAAGCATCCCAGAGCTCCCGTCAGCAAAACGCTTTCTGCCTCCAGACAAATCCTCCCAAAGAGTTTTGCTGAGCACAGACTTTCCGCCTGTCCAAAGCCCATAGACAAATTAAAGCACCTGCCCTGGGGATAATTCCACTAAAATTGGGTGCAGCTCGTGGTGGTGCCAACTTGATTTTCTATTAAAACCTGGGAGTATTTGTAAAAATCTTGTCTTCTGGAAGGCGCCCAGCGCCGTGGCTCAGAGAGGGAGGGGTGAGACCAGCTCGGCAGAGCTGGGGAGCAGGGAATGGGATCTTGAGGTGCTTCCCCAAAGCAGCCTGTCCTGCAGAGTTTTAAATTGGAGACCAGGACTGCTGGTCCCAAGCCTTGCTGGAAAACTTGGATCTTTGTTTGGGCAGCCCCAAAACCCGCACTGCTCCAAAGCCATCTCCCAAACCACACCATCCATCACCTCATCCACACCCCAGCTCAGCCCAAGGCGTCCAACCAGACACTTCCCTCCATCCCATCCTTTTCTCCTCCTGTCTCAGAGAAATCCACTCACCATCCTCCCTGGACTTCTGGATGAAGGCCTCCACCCCGCTTTCGCCGTAGCTGCCCTCGGAGGCCAAGGTGGAGACGTAATTCCACTTGAGGGCTTTGACAATGTCCACCATGGCCTGGGCCTGGTAGGTGTCCGAGGGGACCACGCGGGAGAAGAAGTCGTAGCGGCTGTTGTCGCTCAGGTCCGGCGCCGTGGAGGCGTAGCTGATCTGGGGGATCTGGGATGGAGCAGGGAAAGGCACAGCATCAGGGCAAGGAGGGGATGGTCTCCACCCCACAGCCGTGGCCACGCTCCCAGAGCCCTGCTCTGGGGCAGAGGGGGGTGGGAAGTGAGGATGAGCACTGAGTAAGTGGAGCATGTGCCACCATCAGGTGTTCCAGGGGACATTGGGGTTTGGGGGCCACCTGCAGCTCAGGAACACCCAGCAGGAACCCCAAAATGGTTTCTGCAGAGAGAAACCAAAGAAAAAATCCGTAATTCTGTCCTGGCCAGCACTGCCAGGGTCTCCCTTTGGCTTCCTCCCCAGGAAGGACAAATCCAACCCATCCTGCCCCCCCACCCCACCCCAAAATAAGCTCCATAAATTAACCAGAGCCCTGCACCTCTTCCAGCACACTGGAATGATTTAGCACCACAGGATCAGGCAATGTTTAACACTTACACAGCACTTTCCATCTCCAAAACGCACCACACATTCTCATTTATCTTAAAGATGGAAAAGGCTTATTAAATTATCAAGCCCAGGTTCTCCCCAGCAGCTGTGGGAATCTGAGTTGGTGTAAAAAGCCCCAGCCACCTCGCTGGGAGCCCAGCTGGGAGCTGCATCCCAGGGATGAGATGTGCACCAGGGCCACCCCACGGACCCTCCTAGGTGTCCCAACCGTCCTGGCCTCACTCCATCCTCCTCCAGTCCTGCATCTCCAGCACCTCCTTTGTTTCTCTGTGATTTCCCCTCTCCCACTCCTGCCTCTCTCTATTAAATGCGATTCTGGTGTTATAAACCCACGACTGCACCTGAATGCTAAAAGGCCCCTGGAAAGGAGCAGCCACCCTGCTACCTGCCTGCGAAAGAGGAGATGAAAAAAGGGAGAGATGGAGCAGGAGTGGGAGAGGGAGAGGAAGGAATCTTTATCAAGGCACAAACAGGATTACTCCCCGTGACAATCTGCTTTGTGCTCCGTTCCGAGGGGCTCTGATCTGCTCGCTGGGGATCTCAGACTGGAGCCTGGTGCATGAGACTCCATTAAAATTCCGCTCAGCAGGTGAGGTGCTTGCCTGGCAATCGCTCATCCCGGGGGAGCAGGGGGGCTGCTCCCAGCACAGCCCCTGCTCTTCCCTGCCAAACCTGCAGGATGGCCACAGCTCAGGATGGAGGCAGTGCCCAGAGGGCACAGGAGCAGCAGTGCCCGTGTCAAAGGCAATTTGGGAGCAAGGGTGCTCCCAAAATGATTTTCCCCCTGCCAAGAGTTTTGGTTCAACCTCTTCTGCAGGGCACTGGTGATGGAGAGTTCCCAGCTATTCCCCATGCCACCACCATCCCATCCAAGCTCCTGCATCTTGGGATTAAACCCAGGCCTGCCCATCCTGCTCCATCCTCAGCTGAAAACAAATACCAGAAAATACCTGTTGATCCTCAGGCTACGGACTGGAAGCTGTATTTTAATAAACAAAAGGAAAGGTTTTTTTTCTCTCACTCCTCTGCCTTGGATGAAAGTGAAAATAAAATACCAGTTCCCAAATGACCATTTCATAGATTTCTTCTGCCTTTTCCCCCCTCTGCCTTTTTGATAGCCCAACTCCTGGCACCAGCTATTTTCTCAGATAAAAGACAAAAGTCCTTTTAGGTGCATAAAAGCAAAATGCAGGCAGGGAATTCAAGGTTCTTAGAAAGAAGGATGCAGTGGGAAGAGGGAGCTGGAAACATCTCTCAGCTGCAAAGTTGGGCACTGGTGGTCTCTCATCTGGCTCTTCTCCAGCCTGGGACAAACACTGTGTTGAGGAAATTAGTAGCTCTCCTGCACCCCAAGAGTTTCTTGTCCCACCAAGAGTGGGGAGTGATCCCAGGGCAGAAGGTAAAACCTTCCTTGTCTTGTTTTGAATAAAAAACCAGCACCCAGAAGCACTCCAAGCCTGGAGAAACATCCCTTGGGGTAAGAGAGAGGTGGGAGGTGGGGTTGGGGCTGTCATCCTGCTCCCCCTGGGTCAATGGACTGGTGTGGCTGACTTCAGATGCTCTGGGAAAGCTGCATTTGGTACCTTCCATCATCACCCATCATTAACGTGCCTCAGGAGCTGCTGTGGTGTTTTCTCCACCAGCAGGAGACAGAAACCCCCCAGACTGGGAAGAATTAGGCAAAGGTGGAGAATTCATCACATTCCAGCACAGGCTTAAACCACTGATGTCAACATCAGGCAGGAAAGAAGAACCAAAAACCAACCAAAAACCAGCCAAAAACCAACTAAAAACCTCCAAACCACTGCAGAGCCAGAGCTGGGCACACTGGTCAGGAGCACCCCATGAGCAGGGGCTCCTGCAACAACCCCCCCAATACCAGAAACAGGGTCGGGAGCAGCTAATTCCCTCCCCATAATTATTAATTTCATGCATATCTTATGCAAACCCCTGGTTCGCCGACAAGATGGAATTGATTTAATTAGAATTTCCATCATCGAGCCATTTGGATGGCAGCTTTTAATTAGGGAGAGCGTTAAGCACCGCAGGGGCTGGAGCAGCGAGGGGCTGAGCGGGGCTGCTCGGGATGGAAGGAGCTGCAGCCCCATCCTTGGGCACGGGGTCAGGCCCAGGATCCTGCCCTCAGCCTCTCCCTGGAGAGGGAAAAAGCAGAGATAAAACTCCAGGAAGCACAGCAGGTGCACAGAATGCTGTCCCTGATCTCTGCCATCACCTGTCCCATCCCACTCCTCCTCAACAAGCTGTGCCCAGGGACCCCTCACGGCTCGGGGCAGCCCAGGGCAGCCAGGCAGCCTCGATTGGTTGCAATAAGTGAAGAGCAGGGAATTGAAGTGGCAGCAGAGGGTGATAAATCAGAGCATCCCCAACCAGCTGCCACCTTCCTGCTCGGTGAAGGTGATTTACCTGCGGAGTGGGGAAGCGTGTCCTGAATCGCTGCACCCCACTGCCCCCACAGCCTTGGGGGGCCCCAGTGTGAGCCGGGGGGCTCAGCACTGCCATGGGGGGGTTCAGCACTGATGGGGGAGCTCAGCACTGCCAGGGGGAAATCAGCACTGCCAGGAGGGCTCAGCACTGCCATGGGGGTCTCAGCACTGCCGGGGGGGGGCTCAGCACTGTCAGGGGGCTCAGCACAGCCAGGGAGGGCTCAGCACACACAGGGGG
>JANRMJ010000059.1:3333020-3343599 GCA_025584955.1 Alethe diademata
AGTTTGCAGGGTAAGGGGTGGGGGGGGCTGGGGATGCTTTTCTGGTGTCCCAGTTGTCTGAGGGAGAAGCAGCAGCACAGGGACACGGGTCCTGCAGGAAGAAATAAAAGCACAGGTCGGAAGAAAAGAAAAGAGCAGAAGAAGGATTTGAGGAGAAAAAGAAAGAAACAATGATGACGCTTTAGTCCTGTTCCTCAGGGATTTTGCAGCAAAGGGAAGATTTTCACTGATGTCAGGCAGACCCACAGCAGGAGGATGGGGATGGGAAAGGTCTCTGTGGAAGCTGGCAGGGAATGAGCAGGGTGACCCTGGCTCAGCCCCCACAGATTTTTCCAGCAGGAACTGCAGGAGCTGCTTGCAAAAAGCCATCAGCTCACCCTGAGCTGGGCAGTTACTGAAGGGACAAACAAAACTGCACAACAAAACCAGCAGAATTATTCAGCTCAGCCCCTCAAAAAACACCTAAATAATAGGCCAAGGAGGTAAAAAAAAAAAAAAAAAAAAAAAAAAAGCAGCCTTGGATTTCTTTCGCAAAGAAAGAGACTCCCAAGACTCCCACACACCCCAGCACATGAACGTGGGTAATAGATCTGGATCTCTGGAGAGCAGGAATGGCACTGCCTGTGCTCGCATGGGCTTGACATTCACACATCGGGTCCGTGCCTCTCTCGAGGAGTGGGGATAATGGGATGCCGAATGTCAGACCACTTAAATATATATAAAACTCATTATACACCTCATGACTAACAGATCTTGATGGGAGAAGTTGCATTTTAAAGAAATGCTGGGGAAAAAAAAAAAAAAGAAAAAAGCCCATCCAGGCTTGCGGGGAGGAATTAGCAATGAACGAGGGATGATTCGGCTGCAGGCTGGGAGTGATGACAACTCCTCCTCCTCCTCCTGGTGAGGAAGGCTCCTGCAGCTGTGCCAGCTCCCTGGCAGCCCTTCACCCATTTTGGGGGGTGCCAAGCTCCCACCAGAGGCTTTCCTGCAGCCCGAGGTCCTGCCAGGCACCCACATCCCCCAGCTGAGGTGGGACCCCCAGAGAAACCCCGGGTGATATCACAGGACCAGCCCTGCCTCTCAGAGACCACCAAAGGGGACATTTCCTGCACTAATGGGCTTTTCCCCCATGGCAGAACGAGGGGACGGAGCCCACTGGGGAGCTGCCATGGAGGCAGTGCCTCTCTCCTGCCAAACCTCCTCTTGCTGCAGCCTCAGAGCCTTTCTCGGGGGTTATTCCTCTATCTTGGGTGTACCCAACCTAAAAACTCCCCTCTGCACCTCACTGCTGCCGCGACACGAGGACAAAGGACCCGTGCCTGGCTGTGGCCACTCGTGCAGCCCGAAGTCGGCAGAGCTGCCGCTCTTCTCCTCTACAACACTCCCACCTAATGGCGAGAGAGCTGCTGAGACACCAGCCCAGGGCAGGGCGGCTGGGGACACCCCCAGGAGCGGAGCAGAGCAGAGGCCAGCACAGCTCAGCACAGAGATGGACCCTGCCAGCCTCAGCCCCCAGGAAAGGAGAAGCTTTGTTTGCTCCTGCACCAACCCCGAGGGGGTTCCAGCATCTCCAAAAACTGGGGAGTTTTGTCAGCTCCATGCTCAGGGCCCTGTCCTGCCTCCCTCCTGCAGTGCTGGGAAGGAGCAGAGGATTTGGGAGCCTTGGACCCCAGCCCTGCACCCCACTCTGCTGCTCACAGGAAAACACCAGGGCTGCTGCAGGGCGTGCCCTCCAGTCTGATCCACTCAGTGCAACTGGTGAACTGGTCCCACCCCAGTTAGGAGCTGTTGCTTTATAGAAAAGGAAGAAAGGGCTCAGGCCCAGGGACGTGCTGAGTGGCCAGAGGTTATTTTGGGCAGTTATTACTCCAGATTTGGGGTTTAAACAATACAGAAACATGAAAAGCTGAGGCACAATGTTCTCCTGGAAATCCCTCGTCCTGCATCATCACCAGCTTTTTGTGCTGATGCTTCAGAGAGAGCAGGACCTGCCCCCAAACCAGCACCCTCAGAGGCACCGGGGTCCCATGGACCAGCCTTCCTGTTCTCCCACCAATTCTGTCTTTGAAGCCAAAAATGTCCCCCTGTCCCCAGTGCAACATCCCAAAGGCACAACCCTGTGCCCCAAACCCAGCACTGGGAAAGGAAAGAGGGACAGACAGCTCTGTCTGTGTTTCCATTTGGGTGCTGGAGGGGATTTTTATCCACCCACAGGGATGGTGAGCAGCTGGAATTGTTTTCTTTAAATCTCAAAGAAAAAAAAAAAAAGAAAAAGAAAGAGGAGAATAGGGAAGGAGAGAGAACATTTGGTGGCAAAATTAACTGTGACGGTCAGGCAGCACACACTCCCTCTGCCCCCACAGGACAATTAGAGGAAAATCTTTACACATTAACTAACACGGAAGGCAGGGATGGCATGGAAGACAACCCCCTCGTTTTTCCCAACCAGCCTTGCTGCAGAGCAAGGTGACAGCAGCACCTGGGATGCAGGACACGGGCAGGGCACAGGGCAGAAGGGACAGGAGAGCAGCAGTGAGGGACTGGCACTGGAAAGCTGCAGGATGCTGGGTGGGCCCAGCACCAAGCACCAGCATCTCCAGCACCCATTCCGGCATAAGGAGATGGGGAAAGGCAGGGAAGGGCTCCATTCCTTGCTTGTCCCCTCCAGGTGCCCAGGGAAGCTGCTGAACCCCCCCACACACCTCCAGACCGGCAGCTGAGCACCCGTCCCACATCCAACCCCGTGCCAAAACTGCCCCGCTCACTCTGCGTGCACCAACCTGCTCTGCCGAGAACACAAACTGCCCCAAACTGGCATGGATTTGCACCAGAGGCTCCTCCAGCACGCCCTGATTGCTGCTGTGGTGGGGAGTGAGGGGCACACCTTGCCCAGCACCCAGGGAAAGGAACTCGAGGTAAAACCCCGCGGTGCCAGCACAGCCTCCAGCTCGGAGCCGACCCTGGCGAGCAGCACCCGTCTTCTCCTCCCAACTTTTCCATAATTCATGCAACAACCTCCTGAAAGAAATATCCTCCTCGGATATAAAATATTCATGGCCTCATCCTCGCAAGGAAACACTGTCTTCCTTGGAGTGCAACCAAGCAGCCGAGGCCAGCACGGATTTGCCTTTGCAGGAGTA
This sequence comes from Alethe diademata, assembly GCA_025584955.1. Classification (NCBI taxonomy): domain Eukaryota; kingdom Metazoa; phylum Chordata; class Aves; order Passeriformes; family Muscicapidae; genus Alethe; species Alethe diademata. Next base: position 3,336,164 of record JANRMJ010000059.1, read on the forward strand.
ATTATGTTGGTCATTGATCGGGTGCCGCAGTGAGGGGCTGTGCTGGGAGGGGCCCCACACACAGGGCCGGTGTGCCCCCCCCTCCCCGTGCCAGAAAATAGCTTTTGGAAAAGTCACAGAAGGGTTTGGGGAGAGGGAGGAAGGATCCTGCACTGTGCAGCAGCATCCCAAGAGGTTCCCCATCCTCGTGGCTGCATCTTTGCGCCAGCAAAGTCGTCCCAGGAGGGAGCAGCTCCTCCAGCAGCACCCTGGATTCCATCCAGATCCATCCCAGCCACATCCAGCACCCCTCACACATCACGGGCTGCCAGCACCTGCCAGCAGCCACCCCCCCAAACCCCTCCAGTCCCCCCAGCTCCTTTCTGCTCCCAGTTTGGATGCTGTCAATCCATTCAGAGCTCTTTCCTGTTTCCCTGCTTTTGCAGAGCTCAGCAGAGGCTCCAGCCCCATTCCACTGCACAATATTCAAAACCTTCATTCTTATTTTTTTTTCTTGCTTTTTCTCTGTCCCACAGCTTCCCAAGCCCCAAGCAAAGGGTTCCAGAGGTTCCCCTGTCCAACAAATCCCTGTCCCTTGGGACACGGGGGAGATGGAAGTGGATGCACCACTCAGCTTCAAGGGGGCTCAGCGGTGGGGAAGGAGAGGAGGGGGCTGTGAGTGCCAGGGGCACAGAGCACCCCAGCAGTGCTCTGGGAGATGATGTTTGAGGGCAGGGGGACTCAGCATAAGGTGGCTGTGAAACACAATCTGGAGCAACCTGTGCAGCCAGGATCGGAGCCAGCCTTGGCCAGGCCAGGTCCCGCAGGAGCTGCCAGCCCCGGGGACCCCCGGGTGCCGCAGACCCCAGTCCACGCTCCTGCGCCGGCGCTCGGCTCCCAGAGCTGGGCTCGGCGCCTCCAGCGAAGGCCAGCACTGCCTTCCCGTGGAAGCCGCGCTCACTGCAGCCCTGCAGCGGAACGGACCCGGCACGGGGGATCCCAGGGGGAAGAGGTGTCTGGAGCAATCGCTGTCCTAAAGTGGGGACTGTCCCCTCCTGCCCCATGCGCAAAGGTGCGGCACAGCCTGAGCAAGCAGCTCCTCTGCATCAGCCTGCCATCACCTTGTGCAGCAAGTGAAACACAGGTCACACCCCCACAACCCCCTCAGGCCCTTCCCTAAATCCCCAGGGCAGATCCCTGCTCCAGCCGATGCACCCCAAACCTCTTCCACAGGTGCCGGGGAACAGGGACTCTCCAAGGGGCCGCATCTTCTATTTAAGTGCGACAAGTGGGTGCCGGGTTGGGCTCATTCGGGGGTGTTCTCTCCCACCCCGCAGGGACTCTGGGACCGCTCGTCAGGGATGGGAACAGCGCTGTCCTCCCCCAGCTCCGAGTCACGGGGAGCCGCCCCCCAGCCGTGTCGTGACGCTCCCCTCGAGGGGAGCCACGCGTGCGGCTCCGCTCCTTCCCACGGACGAGCAGTTGCCAAGGGAGCCGTTCCGCGGGCCCGGAGCCGGCTGGGAAGGTGGGTGACAGCCTGGCAAACTCCCACCCCGCTGCTCTCCTGATGGGTGGAGGTACCAGGGTACCAGGAACATCCTGCCCTCTCAAACCTTGAAGGTGATAAGGGTGCTTTTCCTGGGCTGTGGGATAACCACAGCCTGCTGCCCTCACCGTGGGTTTGGGGGCACGGAGGGCTGGGGTGCTCAGCCCCTGAGCCCCTCGGTGCCCCCACAGCCGCCCTGCCAGCCTGTCCCTGCCATTTGAAAGATGAGCCCCGGGCAGAGCCGGCCAGGCACCGAGTAACCGGAGCCGGCAAGCAGCGGTGACCCCCGGCCCGTTATAGCCGGCCCTAATCCCGGCCGGGCTCGGTGTCACATTCCCCGGGAGCGGGAGGGCCGCACCGCAGCGACAGGGACACGCCATGTGTCTGCGGGTCCCCACAGGGACAAACGCGCTGTCCCTGAGCCCGGAGGTCCGGGGACAAAGCGAGCAGCACGTGGAGGGCTCGGCCCCGGAGCCGGGTCACCAGCACCCCCCGAATGTCCCTCCCAGAGGACCGAGCACCTCCCCGTGGGCACTGCCAAAGGGAGAGACGGGAACTCAGCCCTGGCCGGCCCCACTTTGTGCCCAGAACAGTCCTGCTGCCGGTGAGGGATGCCGGGACCCATCCAGGGACGGGCGGGGGGAGGATGCGGAGCCCTCCCTCCATCCCGCTCCACAGCCGCAGCCTCTCCCCGTTAGGTGGCAGCAGGAAACCGCAGCTTTTCCAGCCTAAATTATTCCATAATTCTGTGATTCGGGCTACGTGGGAGAGCGTTCCCTGCAGGAAAACCTGCCGCTTCCATCCCAGGACGCTCCATCCCGCCCTGGCTGCCGCCTCGGGTCATTCACTGGCCATTAGGTGAATGACCGCCCTGACCCATCTCCTCCCAAAGCCTGGGGTCAAACCCCCAGGCCATGGAGGGGACACGAGCAGGGCTGCTCCGGCTCCCGCTCCCTCCTTTTCACCAGCAGCCAGCTTGGCTCCATTCCCCATCCCGTCACCTCCGGCATCGCCTCCCGTTCCCGTTCCCCCGCCTGTGTCACCCCGAGCCCCCCTGTGCCTCCGGAGCCGGGGCTGTGCCAGCGGCTGAGTCACCCCGGTGACCAGCACCTGAGTCACGGGGACGAGGGAAGTCCCCCCGGTGCTCCATGCTTTTCCAACCGGACCTGAGTAAACGGGAAAGTGTCAAGGAATTTGGCTGGGAAAAAAAAAAAAAAAAAAAAAAAAAAAAAAAAAAAAAAAAAAAAAGTGTTTTCTCGGAGCCTCTCTGGTGCATCCCCTTTGCCACAGTACCCGCAGCTGGCCAGGGAGTGGGGGGCTCATTTCCTATCATACGGAGAGATTCCAGGGCATGGAGGAGCTAGGAAAGGCTGGGAAAAGCAGGAAAAAATCCCCTGTCCCTTGCACTGCGTGTCCTCCAGCCCCCTGCAAGCGCCTTGCAGTGCATCCCCCCACTCCTCCTTGGATGCTGCCGGCAGCCACCATCTCCTTCGCTACCCTGTTCAGATTTCGTGTGCAATAAAATACCTTGATTAAAAAAATACCAGGCGGCCAGACTCCCCTGCGAGCCCGCCAGAAAGCCCGCGATTAATGACCCTGCATTCCCCTCCACCGCGTCCCCGTTAATGATTTACAGCGGCTCCTCCCCGGCCTGTCCCCTCCCTCCCCCCCGGCACCCCCAGGCCAGAGCAGGGGGGAAGGGGCTCCAGGGAGCCCCCGCAGGGATTTTTTCACATTCCCTGCGTGGGGACCCCAGAGGTGAGGAAGTTGCCACCACCCCCAGCCGTGGGTCAGTCGCATCCTTGCACAGAGGGGACGCACATGGCTCCATTGCTGGCGCTTCCCCGATTGCTGCCCCGCGGGAGGGACCCCGGCCGGGCTGGCAGGCTCCCCCCACCCAGCTGAGCCCCAGCACGCTCGGTGCACATGTGCCCAAGCGTGGGGGGGGGGGGGGGGGCCGGGAACGGGGCCAGCGCTGCCCCCCGCCGCAGCCCCAGGCTTTGTGCTCCCGGCAGGCAGCCCCGAGGAGGTTTCATGTTACTGGGAAACTGGGATGGCGGGATGTTCCCGGGGCAGCCCCGCAGACAAAAGGCCATTGTGCAGCGGCGCAGCGATGGCTGCAGCCCCAGAGCATCCCGCTCCCTGCCAGAGTCAGCAGCCACCCCAGCCCCAGGAGGTGGCACAGCCAGTAGCCGAGGAGCACAGGGGGCCCGAGCGGCTCCCCAAAACTCGTGGGATGCTTCAGCATGGAGTGCCCAAGCCAGAGCACCCCAAACACGACCCCTCACCCATCCCCACCCCACCAAAATGCATCCTCTCCATCCCAGTGGCACTAAACCAGACCCTGCTGGCACTGAGCAGGGACATGCCCCCGCAGGTCAGGACGTGCAGGTGAGGGGTGGCTGAGCCTGAGCCGCTTTCCAGCCCCACCGGCTGATCCTGCTCGCCCTGCGGCCGCCATGGATCAGCCTGTGCTGTCTCGGGATCATCAGGGTACAGGGAGTTATTTATGTGCATTTCCCTGTGCGGGGGCTGTGCTTATTGCAGCCCCAAGCACCCTGGAGCAGGGAGCACCTCCAAATCCTTCTGACTCTCCCCGCCACCAAATTCTCTGAATCCTCAGCTCCCGGTCGGGGAATCCAGCCCCCGCCACGCCCCATTAACCGCTGTTCCAGAGGGTTCTGGAGGTGACAAACACGCCCGCTGTAATTAGCCAGGTGGCCTTTCCAACCACCCAACAACCTGAGCTGACTCAGAGGATCGGGTTTCCCCTTTCCCAGGGAAATTAGCAGGAATTAGGCGACCAAATTCCAAACGCAGCTTTGCGGGGCTCGGTGGCAGTGCCAGGACGCAGGGCAGGGCAAGATAAGATAAGTGCCACTCAGGGCCACCCTCTGGTCCCCCATGTCCCCCCTGGATGCTTTTCGGGACAGCCGATCAGCACCTGCGGTTCCGAGGAGCCCAAGGAGCTGGGGGTGATTTCAAGCACCATGTTTTTTAAAGGGCACTTTCCAGAGGTGCAGCTTTTATCAAGCACTGGGCACCCGTTTCTCCACCAGGTCTTCTCCTGGGCTTGAAATCGGCTGAATAAATCGAGATAGGAAATAATTCATGCGTGCACCCCCCATTTGCAGCTCGTATACCCCACGGCGCTGGCCTGGGGCTGCGTCCTGCAAACCCCGGGCTCAAATCGGCAGCGCTAAGCCTGTAAGTTATCAGGTGATTTAGGAATTTGTCCCCAGAATGGGGCTGCAAGAAAACGCTGCCCTGGTGAGAGCTCAATCTGCTCCAGGGGTGAGAAGGAGGAAGCAGCCATTTAATCAAATTAACAGGCCTGTTTTGGGGTAGGTCCGGAGCTGTTTGGCCACATGGGGCTTCATCAATGGGGCCATCGGGGAAACAAAGCCGGGAGGGGAAACAAAGGCCACGTCCCTGTCCCTGTCCTCCCGCGCCATGGCCGGGCAGCCCTGTGAGCAGCCGGGCCGGGACATCCCTGCTCGCATCCCGGATCCCGGGGGGGTTCCCGGCCCGTCCGGAGCCCGGGACACCGGGGCTGCACCCGGCAGCGACCCCGGCACGGCACGGGCTGCTCCTCCGTGCCCCGCGTTGGGCTCAGCTGCCGTGGGGGGATAATAAATCATTTGTTCCCCTGTTTCCAGCCATTTTCAGCTTCTTCTCTGGCTGCACAACTCAACTGCGGGATGGGGGAGCTTGCCCAGTCCTGCTCCCAAACCCACTCGGCCGCGAGCTGTAAATCAGGAGGCAAAGTGCAGAAACAAAAGTGAAAATGTTCTTTCCGAAGTGCAGCCCTGGGCCCAGCCCTGAGCTCTGCTCCAGCCCAGTTTTTCCCCCGTTCTTCCCTCCTTGCACGTGGCTGTGTGCCTGTACCTGGCTCCTAGGCCATCTCCCCACCTCTCTCTAGCTCTGGGACAGCACCACAGCTCTATTTTTCTTTAAAAGACCAAGTGGTCACCCCACGGGTGAACCCAGTGTGGGGAGGCTCTGGTGTGGGCTCAGAGAGCCAAAACTTTGAGGGATTAAAGCAGAGCAGCCCCGGCCGTTTGCAGGACTCAGGCTGCTGCCATTCACCGGCACTGCACAGTAAATAACAAGGGATATTAATAACAACCAGCCTCTGCCAGGACACAAACCAAGTTCCTTGTTGGGCTCACGGCAAATGGGAAGCCTGAGAAGCAGCGTTGGGGTAAAAGGCACATCCAAACTCAGGCAGGGCTGTCTGCAGCTGAGGAAACGCTAATTTTAGGGGAAAAAAATAGTACTTGGGGTCTGCAAACAACCCAGACTTGAGGCCCTGGGATGGGGGAGACCCACCCAGGAGCTGCATGGGTGCAGGCAGGGTGGTGCCTGCACTTCCTGCAGGTGTTTGGGGAACAGGAACTCTCTTGCAGGAGGGTTCTTCCCCCTCTTTGCTTTCATTTTTTAACTGTCAGAAAGGGACACTGCTCCGATTGTGTTTTAGGCAGGGGAATTTGCAGGGGATTTGAAAAATCCAAATAACAATTAGCAGAAACAAGTGCCCCAAGCCTGGCTGGGTTTGGTTTGTTTTGCATCACAAACCTTCCCTGCCAGAGGAGTTTTGCACAGGCAGATATTGATACTTTCACATTTCCTCTTTTTAAAGGTCGTTTTCATTTTTTCTTTTAATAAAAACTTGCATGGAACTTAAATCCAGCAATCTGAAGTTCAGATCCTCACTTCAGAGTTCAACGCTTACAGTCAGGATGGTCAAAAGCACCTAAATCAGAGTTTCTATTAGATTTGTGATTGTTGTTTTCACAGTTGGCAGAAACTTCTCACAATGGGACCCTGAGCTCTGGATTTCCTGGTATCCCATCAAGGAAAAAAAACTGCAAGGCCCCAAATGCTCAACATGTTTTAGAAACACTGCCCTGACACAGTGGAACCTGGGTTTTGGGGTACCTCACCCAAGAGCTGATCTCAGCTGATTCCAGACTGACCAAAACCACTTCCAAACCGACCAGAGGAATTCTGAACAAAGCTTTTTACTGCAGACTGAGCCCAGCATCTGCTTAAAGCCCAGGAGAGCCTCAGGGCCGCTCACAAGTCCCCCAGACCCCACTGTGCTGAGCAGGACCTGCCCCCAAACCCCACTGTGCTGAGCAGCACCTGCCCCCAAACCCCACTGTGCTGAGCAGGACCTCTCCCACAAATCCCACTGTGCTGAGAAGGACCTGTCCCCCAAATCCCACTGTGCTGAGCAGGACCCCTCCCACAAATCCCACTGTGCTGAGCAGGACCTGCCTCCCCCCAATCCCACTGTGCTGAGCAGGACCTCTCCCACAAATCCCACTGTGCTGAGCAGGACCTGTCCTCCAAACCCCACTGTGCTGAGCAGGAGCTCTCCCCCAAATCCCACTGCACCGAGCAGGACCTGCCCCCAAACCCCACTGCACCAAGCAGGGCCTGCTCCCACGGCCTCCCCTTTCAGCAGCAGTGCTGCAGTAAAATATTAAATTAATATCACAACACGATCCAGGCAGCCCTGGGAGCCCCGGGGAGGGAAACCCCACTGCTGGTGCCTCCAGATGGGGACCAGAAGCTTTTTTTTTTTGTTGGGGGTTGACCTGGCGAGGAAGCAGCAAACAGCGCTTTGGCCATGAGCACATGGCCCGTAATTGCCCCCGCGGGGGGGACACCAAAGCACAGAGCGCGGAGAACCGCGAGTGTTCCCATGGTGGGGGGTCACCAATGTGGGGTCACCCAGCCGGGAGCATTCCCGGAGCGGGAGCACGAGGGTGCTGCGATGCTCCCGGGGGAGGCTCCATGTGGCCGCAGGGACCCCGGGGCGGGCAGGGCCGGGCCGGGGGCGCAGCCGCCGCCGCCGCAGCCCTTTGAACGGCCCTATCGCTCCCGGCCGCGCCGCCCCGCG
>JANRMJ010000059.1:3361555-3381133 GCA_025584955.1 Alethe diademata
CAACAAACCCCCGTGTGAAGTGTGCCAGCGCATCGGGGAGCTCTCCTGCGCTGCTCCCCCGGGAATGCTGCCTGCAGGAGGCAGCTGTACCTTCCAGGGAGGGCACACCTCGAGCACGCTCCACGCTGTGACCCCAAGTGCTGCAGAACCACAGGACAAGAGACTGAACACCTGAATTTCCCATCCCCTCTGTGCAGGGGCGCGCGCGTGGCTCCGCGGTGAGCGCGATCCGAGGCTGCGGCACAGAGCCCGAGCGTCCAGCTCAGCACGGCGTAAGGCATGTGGACAAGAGAGACGCGAGCAGGGAGCAGGGACAGCGTTGGTGAGCCACACTGCAGGCTGGCTGGCTGTCTGTCTGTCTGTCTGTCCGACCCCCCCGCAGCCCCGGCTCCCACTGCAGCCGCTGCCACGCGGGCGCTGCCGCAGCTGCTCGGGCTGGGTGGGTTTGGCCAGCGGTTCCAGCCCAGCTCCAGGGCGGTTTCGCTCGGGTGGGAAGGCAGAGACGTTGGCGGGAGCTGTCGGAGAAGCCGCAGGGATGTCTGCAGGTGATCCCAACTCTGCCCTCACCTTCAAGTGTCACTGCACTAAATCGGGAGATACTGCATTGGGGAGTAAACTGGCCCAGCCACTAGCACTGTCACAGAATGTGTGTTTTTAAAAAACAGAACAAAAGGCAAACAGATTAATTATGAACCCTTCTTTTCAGAAGCAGATCAGGATTAAAAAAAAAAAAAAATCCCGCAAAATTAAAATGTTAGATTCTCCATCTAAAAAAAAGTTTATACAGATGTGCTGCGAGGGATCCCCACACGGGTCTGAGCAGCACCTTACAGTACAGACTAAGACTTGAAAAGCTGATCTCACATTGGAAGTCTTTTACTTAAAAAAAGAAAAAAAAAGTGGCTCTGGCTGGGGTGACACGAAGGGGACACTTGGGACACTTCAGAGCACAAGGCAGAGGCGGGGCTGGCAGCCTCCAGGCCGTGGAGCGGAGTACCAGGAAAGGGGCACTTCATGCACAAAATGTATTTTACAAAATACAGATCCAAAAAAAAAAAAAAAAAAAAATCAAAAAAAGCCAACGAAAAAAAAAAAAATCATCCCACCTTGCACTAAATCGCAGCACTCTGAACACTTGCTCTGCCCCAGGTGGCTGCCCATGCCTGGTGTGAGGGAGGAGGCATGGGAACAGGGAGGGGAGGGAAATCCAGGTCTCAGTCTGCTTTTGGGAATTGCTCTCGCAGGGACCTCGTCAGTCATCTGATGTCGGACACGGAGCTCTCGGAGTACGGCGTGCTCATCACCGGGGTGCCGTTGTTGGCCAGGCAGCCTTGCCTCAAGGTCTCAAAATATGAGGCCTGCACTGGTTTGTGATACTGCAGAACTTTTATGGCATCCTCTATCTTAAACCATTCCCTTTTCCTTCCTGGGGGCAAAGAGAGAAATCAGTAGATGCAACAGGAGGATGTTCTCTGATCTCAAGGGCGTCCCCCTCCAACCCCGCACTGACAGCTCCCCATCCCTAGAGACAGGTGTTTGTTTAGGGCAGTACATCCCCTGTCTTGCATTTCTTAATTAAAAAAAAAAAAACAACAACATTATTTTGCTATTTCTGTGATGTCTGTTCAAGCCAGATGCTCATTTTACAACAACTCACAACACACACATCAAGCACCACCCAATTTCCATCAGTTTGCAAGTGGACTCTCAGTTTCCTGTGGACAGCTCTCAGTTCTTTGTCTTTCCATAAAGAGCCTGAGGGGAGTCATGTTTCATTTGCTGCAGTGCAGTCACAACCCTTGTGGCAACAACAGGTTCATTTCCACTTGAGAATCCAATTTAAACACAAAGATTTCATGGGAATGATTAAGCCACTCTGCCCACGTGTATTTCCTCTAGTCTCAGACAGGACAGCTCTTCATGCTCTTTGCTTGGTACCTTCCAGTGCAAGAATTAAACACTAAACTGCTGCAGAGGCAGCTGGACACTTACTTGGCTTCTCCTGGGCCACTGAGGTGACAAAAGCATCAATTTCACCACAATTTTTTTTCCCAATCAACCAAAGGACACACCACTGCAACTTTTCCCAATGACACTCACACAGACTCCAGGTCCCAGAGGGATGCTGAGCTGACTTGTGGTTTGTCCCCATCAGTTAATGCAGCATGCACCAAGCTTACCAATATTGACAGAGTCCTCCCAGTCCTCCAACACTTCGGTGACGATGAGTACATAAACATAAGTCCTGTGCTTCCTGTCCCGGTTCTGGAAGGCAAAGGGGACAGAGTCACAACCAACCAATAGCAACAACAAACATTTTTAGGCAGGAGGACACTGGGCCACTGCAAGATGCAAATTGCCCACCCTGGGTGCAGCTCTTCCCACAGCACAACTCATCCTTAGCTACTAAAAACTGTTGTGCCTTCAATCAGAGAGGTGTGAAAGTGCTAACAGGGACACCCAAAAGTGTAGCTCCTCATCTGTGGAGCAGTGGTTTGTGGATGTGCTTAAAAATTAGTCAAGCTGGGAAGGCTTTGACCTATTTCACATGAGTTTGAAGGAATCAGTGACAGAACAACAGCAAGAGCTGTGTCTGGTACCTGCTGATTGTGCCAGCTGTGGCTGTGAGTGCTAAAAATGAAGGGGGGACCCCACTCCCCAGCTTTTGGCAGCACTAAGAATATTCAGCCACACCAGTTATCCCCAGTGATTGCACTGAAGGACCCATTGCAAAGATCAGAATTGCTGAGTGTGTTTTTATTGACCAGGGACTCTGAAGTTTGCACCAAACCAGCACCCCCTCACTCCACAACCCTGCAGAGCCATTGTTACTCCAAGATGATTTTTTGCAACAAAATTCTCAGTGCCCATGTCTGAAACTTACCTCAAAAATTCCCACTAATCTTCCTAACGTCCCTTTCACTCCAGCCTAGGGAAGTTCAAAGAGAAAAGAAACATGCTTTAACAACAGCTCAGTACGTGTTTCCTACTTGGTGTGCAGGACCAGTTCCTTCAGGACAGGAAGCAAATGCTCTAAAATTCTGCTTGTCTCAAACCAACACAGTCACAAGGCAAAAGACAGAAATGTATCCCAAGCACTCAGCAACCAAGCATTCCCAGGGTTGGTTGGTTTTTTTTTTCCTTCTTGTTTTCTTACATTCAAACAATTTTGAATTCAATCTGGAGGAAGAAGAAATATTTGAGGAGTTACTCCGTGCATACCAATACATTCCTCGTGACCAGAATCAACTCTGCAGGTTATTACAGCCTGAGCATGGGGAGCATTGGCTTTGGGGTTTGGCAGTTTTACCCCTTCAAAGTCAGAGTTTAAGGAAATAAAGTATGTGTAGGACATTCACTTACACCCCAAGTGACCTGACAGCCCCCAGCTATTTCAGGGGTGTCCTGAATATAAACACAGAATGCTGTGATGTGGCCCCAGCAGCAGGAACAAGAGGGCTTTGGATATAACACAAAGGGGAGATGCATGCTGTAATAAAGCTCTTGAATCAAGCAGAGACAAAAATGAAGAGATCTAAGCAACAGTTTTGTCTTTTTCAATACTACTGAGGATGTACCACTCCATCACATTTGGTGCCCTTTTGATACCTCTCTGCTGGCTCCCTCCTCACCCTCCTCAGCTCTCTGTACAAAATCCCAGCCCACTCTCCTGCCCTTGCTTTATATTCCCTCTGTTTTATGACTGTAAATGGTTGGAACTCAAGTGCTACAGACAAGATGAGATCTTGCTCCATGATTTAACAGGTCTGAAGCAACCCACACAGCCTGGCACACAACCCAGCCACAACTGGGAGGTAGAGTCGGCTCCGTCTCCGGCAGCTGGAACACATCCCATGAACAGCCCAGGGAAATTGTGCCTCTTGTAGATGAGATACAGAGATCTGATTATGCCAGGCTTCTCTTTTTTTTTTTTTTAAAAAAAAAGATGTTTGAGTCACATTAATTTTCAGTAGTGCAAATTCTCTGCCCTACTGACCAGCTGCTGCACAGTCTTGTGCTGTCAGAAAGGAAGAACTTTCTTTAATGAAATGATTTCCCTGGTTGAGTTCCAGCCTACTGCATGAACAGGCACCAAACAATCCAGCCAGAACACACCTCACTCCTGCTTCCAAAGGGTGCTAATGTGGAACTGCCCCAGGAGCAAAGGGTTTGGAGCTCCCTCACTACAAGCAGCCACAGAAATCTATAAATCCTTTTGGTAACACACTCACTCAGCTCCACTTCTAGGAACTGAATCAACTGAATCTTCTACTTCACTTTTGGACACAAGCTCTATTGTCTCACCAGTACTTGTGACATCCTGCTCAGCCCAGAGGTGCCTCACTGACTGTGACTCCAGGGGCTATTTCTGGAGTGAGCAGCAGCTCCATGGAGGAGCAGCAATTCCATGGAGGAGCAGCAATTCCATAGAGGAGCAGCAGCTCCATGCAGGAGCAGCAATTCCATGAAGAAGCAGCAATTCCATGAAGAAGGAGCAAATCCATGCAGGAGCAGCAGCTCCATGAAGGAGAAGCAATTCCATGAAGAAGGAGCAATTCCATGGAGGAGCAGCAGCTCCATGGAGGAGCAGCAATTCCATAGAGGAGCAGCAGCTCCATGGAGGAGCAGGAATTCCATGCAGGAGCAGCAGCTCCATGGAAGAGCAGCAATTCCATGGAGGTCGGTGCCCACGTGCCCAGGCTGGGCCGGGCAGAGCCTGCCTGACCTCTGAGGGTGAGCGATTCCACCTCCTGTGCCAACCCTGCTGACCTGGGCTCAGCCTTCTCAAGGCACCTGGAATGCAAATGCTTCAAATGCATTTCCCTCAAGGAACTCCTTCAGCACTGGGATTTATTTTTAGCTAAGCTGTGTTCAACAGGCAGCAGTAACACAGGGAGGAACTGGAGGCTCCCACCTTCACAACACACAGACACGAATGCAGTAACAGGTGAAGAAAAATCAAATATTTCTGGAAAATAACTGCCTTAAGCCAATGCTGCACTGGTTCCTAGAAAAGGTTGTTGAGTTTCTGCTCTCCCTACCTGTAGGCACTGAATCAGAACCCAGGGATTTTGTTGTGATGGTTTAGTGAACTCTCAAGTCTGACTAGAAATAAATTTATCTCCAGGCAACTGGCCAACCTGGAGACGAAGGATGAATTCTGCTCAAGCAGCCTCCCAGGCAGTTTATCCCAGCTCTAGAACTGTGCTGGAAGTAGCAGAGGGAGGTGAGGAGCCCTTCCTTCTGTGCTGGTAAAGAGAGATGATGGAAAGAACGCTGTCTGCAAACCAGGATCCTCCTGCTCTGTCTTGCCTGGTCTCATTTGCCCAAAAATGCACAAAAAATGATGCCAAGACAAACATGTCTTGTAGAAAAATCATGTTGAATTATCATCAGACAACTGGAGAAAGCTCTAAGCTTTGTTTCACACACGAACTTCTCATGAGCAGTTGTAAATGGAGATATAAAAGAATGGTTTGGTTAAAAAAAACCACTGGGCTGATTTGATAAAGCAAAAGCCTGCAAAACACATTAGCCACTGCTCCTGGGGGCCAATGCCTCTCTCAGCTCATTTTCCAGGTACAGTGGATTTTAAAGTCAACATACAAGACACCCAACACCAACAGGATTGTCATACACTTGTTTTTGATAGAGCACTAAACTCCCACACCAACAGAAGAGTTTGTATAATGGAACAAACAGGCATGCAAATGGAATTCACAATCTCACACAAATTTTTAACATAGAAGTTGCCCAAGACACCTGAGAAAGTCACCTACAGCTGTTACCACTAGCAAGTCAAGCTTGGTAACCAGCAAGAGAACTGCCAGGCTCCTCTCTGGGCAAGCTCCCCATCTCTTCATTTCATATGGGCCATGAGCATTTTCTTGGAGAGTTAAAGCGCAGTCCCAGGCTCACACAGGACTGCAGCAGGCTCTAAATCTTAATTTGCAGCAGATGACTCAGGAATTTTCTCCTTGATAGTAAATGAATCGAGAACGCTGCGCCCTCCTGGGCCTGAACAGTGAGTGAGGCAGAGGCAGCACAATTGATTTTGTGCCACTCTCAGCACTGGAAGTGCTGCAATCCTCAGAGTACATGGAGAATCCTAGGAGGACCCCAGGAGGATGCTCCTGAACCCATGAGCAGGGGCAGGAGAGCACCAGCACTAACTGCTCCAGCTGCAGGTGTGGAAACAAAGCAAGGCAATCACACAACATGAGAGGCACGCTCAGGTACAAGAGGACACACAGAGCTGGCAAAATGAGCTTTTTTCATGCTCTGCTGATCTAAATCAGTGTCCAGGGTCCAGGGGAGGAGGAAAAGGCAGCTCTGGCAAGAGCACACCAGCCACAGAGCCAGCTGCCTGCCCAGCACACACTTCAAACCCCACTGCTCCCAGAGGGGTGGGCTGCAAGCTCAGGACAAGGAACAAAAACCCAGAGGAAATGAAGCTTTACTAGTTCTGCTGCTCATGGAACAACTTGTTTTAATAAAGAAAAATTACTGAAGACATCCAAGAACAGCAGGTTCAGGTTTCAAAGCTGAAAATAAGTTGGGGTCAGATGCAAAAAGCAGCCTGCAGCAACACCATCTGTTCCTCGGGACAGCTTTTATTTCCTTCCATCTGAGCTAAGGAAAATGTGGGTTGGAATTTCAGCTATTTTACTTTGCTCTATTAGGCTGAAAGCCTGCATCTACTACAGATTACTGCTGGGCAAGAGGACTGTTGTGGAACACCCAAATCTTTGCTCTAAGACCTGCACTACTGAAGGTGCAAATCCCACCCAGGAGGGCTGTGGACACGTTTGAAGGATGCTGATTCCAGGCCAGCTGGGCAAACTCTGCCATCTCTGAGAGGGTCAGACTCATTCATCTAATTCTGTACTGCATGGCACCTTTATTTGCTTCTACACTTGTGAAACAGAAATGAAATTCCATGTCAGAATGAAGAACTTTCAGACACTGCACTCGTTTTTGTGAAGTCTGAGTACACAAGGTAAGGGATAATGACTTTGAGCCAACATCTGCACTGGGTATGACCAGCTAGGAGGAGTTCAAGGCCATCATCTCATCATTCATCTCTGGGCCCTGCAGTAATTTAAAAAAAATCTTCCTATTTTAGCACTGAATCAATATCTGTGTTCTAAATCACCAACAAAATACATGGAACAGGAAAGATTATCTATAAAGCATGTTTAGAAGAGGGGGAAAAAACGTTTCAGCAACCAGATCAAAGTACTGCCATGATGGACTGTTCTTGCTATTGGCACCAATTGCCTGTTTGATCACAGATCAAGCACAGATTATCTGGCTTTTGACTCCCATGAAGAAAGCACAACCAACACTCCTGCAGTGTTATAAAACTGGACATTTACTAAGTATTTAAAGGTCAGGATGTGAAGAATGCTCTAAGTGAAAAATGAACTGGTGCTGAGGTTCACAGATGAGTGTGGAGGCTTTTTTCAGTGTCACTCTATAATAAGTTTAAGACACCTATTTCTAAACCATGATGTTCACCAGTTGCTCACACCCAAAAAAACACCTTATTACTAAGCAAAGAACAAACTCCATGAGCACCAAGACCTGTTTGAAAAGGGCACACACCTTCCACAAGGGGAACTTTGGAACACACAGGGAGTTCCCAGCTCTGTAAGACTGACTACAGCACTTCTCAGCAACCTGTCAAAAATAAGAGGGTTTATTCTGAAGAAGCTGCTCTGACCCAGAGCTGCTGTGTGTCTGCTGTCACTGCACAAACAGTGCCCAACAGCTCCAGTCACTTCCAATTCCATGCAGACAACAGCAAGCATGACAAGTGTTGGTACCTGTCTGCTTTAATATTTGTGCTGGTACAGACTAATATAGATAAGGACTACCTCAAACTAGGACAAGGACTTGAACTCAAACTGGGACAGAGGGATCACAGCCTTCACTCAGAATAATTTCATTTTTGGAACAGAAAGAGGGAAAAGTTAGGTACATTTAGATGACAATTATTCCAGCAATAACATGAATAAACACAAACACATACAGAGTAAAATTAAACCAGTGAATACAGAAGTTAAAATGTTCGTTGAGGGAAGCATGTTTCAAAAAAAAATGCACACCATGCAAAAGAGAATGAATTGAGAAGAGACAGCCTATTGTCATCCTCAAAAGCCACAAGCAACAGCAAGGGTCACAAGTTCTTCCAGCTCTTCCAGCTGGCTCTTATTAAAAATTAGAAAAGGCATACCAAAGTCAAGCAAAGAAACCCCACACATCTCTCCTACAGCTTTGAGCAGCATTGATTATTGACATGGGGGAAGCTGGATTTTCCCTCTCCCATCTCAAGCAATGACCTGGAACTGCTCAGCTAACCTGTGTCCCAGCAGAGAAGCAAAGACCTCAAACCTGCTCAGAAAACCAACCCCAAAACACCTGGATTCACATGGAAGGGAGAGCAAGGGCTCCCAGCAGCCTCCCGAAACCCTTCCTGCCAAACCTACAGCACAAACTGGGAAGGTGGGCACTCCTGGCTTTCCCAGCACTCCTGCTGTGCTCCAACATCCCCCTGCAGGAAGCAAACAGCTCCTGGAAGTCGAGGCAGGGGATGTGGGCATAGCTCAGGGTGCACATCCTCAGCAGCAGCACATCAGCACAGCCCAGGGGAGGCCTGGCAGCCCTAAAGCTCCGCCAGCACCACTGGGAGCTGCAGGTGCTCCTGTCAGACATGGGTGTCAGCTCCTCCAGGTCTGGGGGTGCCAGGTGATTCCCAGGTGCCCAGGTCAGCAGGGGGTGCCCAGGTCAGCAGGGGGTGCCCAGGGGAGCCACAAGTGCCCAGGTGATTCCCGGGTGCTCAGGTGAGCCAGGGGTGCTTAGGTAAGCCACAAGTGCCCAGATCAGCAGGGGGTGCCCAGGTGATTCCTGGGTGCCCAGGTGAGCAGGGGGTGCCCAGGTGATTCCCGGGTGCCCAGGTGAGCTGGGGGTGCCCAGGTGAGCTGGGGGTGCCCAGGTGATTCCCGGGTGCCCAGGTGATTCCCGGGTGCCCCAGGCACTCCCAGCCGCCGCCGTTCCGTGCCGGGAGCAGCGGGCAGAGGTGCCTCTCTGGGCAGAGCTCGCCCCTGCCAGGCTGCCAGGGCTTGAGTTACACTGGCAGCGGGCAGCGCTCCACGTGAGCAGGGAACACCAGCCGAGGAGCAGGATTATCTCAGCCAGCCCAAACCAGTTCCTGCACAGGCAGGGCCCTGCCAGGGCTCCCTTCCAGCAGCGCTGTCATGGAAAGAGCGCGGCTCTCCCGGGGCGCTGCAGGGAGTGCCCCTGCACATTTATTTTAAGGGTTGAGAGGCAAAGCTCTGCACCTCCTCAATGAACCCTGGACTTCTGTATCAAATCACTTTATTAATAATGCTTGGGCTGAAAAGCAGGAGTCTGCAGCTAAAAATATTTCTATTGTTCTGGTTACGCTCACTTTGGCTTGTGAAGTAGTTGAAAGGTTGCCGAGTTACTGGAAAAGCAGGAGCTGGGTTACAAGCTGGAAATAAAATTTGCAAGCAGCAATTCCCAGTATTAGAAGGACCTAAAGACACTTAAAAATAAACTTTGACTATATAATCTCTTTCTGATAAACTGCTAGATTATAAAAACATCCAAAGAGAAGCATGCAACCTGAGATCTGCCACATTTGGTTAGTCCAACAGTCTGAATATTCAGGGTTTTGTTAGACAGCAGCAGGTACTTCCAAATAATTCAGGATACCAGGCAATTCAATAAAAGCTACAGGAGAAGCTTCCTCCCAAGTCCCATCAATTAGCTCTTGCTTTCTGTTCTGCACAGAGCCCAAAGATTTATAACCCTATCAAAAGCATTTTTAATCCTGCTTTATGTAACTGTGAACCTACTTGGCCATTCCATCTATAATCATGCAATCATTTCTGAACCTAAGCATCTCCCCAGTTGGTTAATATTCAGAAGCAAATTCTAAAAACATGTTTTACATACTCTGCAGTAAACTGCCATTTGCTGCCTTTACACTTCTTATAAAGAAAAAAATTGTTCTTCCAGCTTTAAGAGAAAAATGTGCCTTCTCCCTATAGCCCATTGATCTGTGTTTGATCTGCTGTTTGATTTTCTTCCTGAAACAGCTTCAAGCAAAAAAGAGAAAATTAACCAACCAACCCCTGCACAGTTTAGGAATTGCTGCTGGTAACTTATGGCCAATTTCACTTATTCACATAAACCTCACTATGTATTCTAAACCAAAACATACTTAGATCCCTATATTTGGAGTGCATTTAGTGGCTCCTAAAGGTTTATTTCTACCTAGACAGGTCCACAAAGGCACAGCTGAATTTTGAAGTTCTCCTACAGAGAAAATGAAGCAGGGACTATATACGCATTGAAGTGACTAGAGTTGAACTTTATTTTCAGTCACAGGTATCAGGCAAGGACAAGTTCATGTTTAACTACAATCCCGTGTTCTCTTTATTTAGGACTCTGCTTTTCCCCCACGTGGGATGGGGCTATCAGCAGTGACCCTGCCTCCCCCTCCACCTCTAGGAGCAGAAGGAGGAGTGGTGAGAACAAGCCCCCGAGGCCTGGCAGGGCGGGGGAAGGCACTCACCTCCTCACAGACCTCGCGCACGGCGGCCACGCCGGGCTCCTCCTCGGGCTCCATGCCGCCCCCGGGCACGATCCATCGGTCCGGATGGCGGCTGCTGCTCACCAGCAGCACCTGTGCAGAGCAGAGCAGAGGTTGTCTTTGTGCCTCACGCACCCCCAGACACACAGCCAAGGCAAGGCTTTGCCACTGCTCGCTTTTCCCTCAGCCCCATGCACACAGCTGTGGAAACTCCAGCAGCAGTGACACCGAGGCACTCCCACACTCCTTACTGCAGCCACTGCCTCTCCCTGCTCTGGTGCATTGTAGGAAAAACTGTCCTTGCACACCAAAACACTCATTAGCACTGGACACAGCATCACTCACAGTGTGAGCTCACAGCAGAGTGCTCACAGCTCGGGATACACCTCATGCAACAACAGAAATGCCCAGATGCTGCTCAGCACCTCCATCCTTCGCAGAAGGACCTCAGTTTAGTTATCCTGGTGCCTTTGGCCTTGCCTGTCCCTGCAGTTCTGTCACTAACAACACGTACATGTCCACAAACTCCCACTGCACTATTTATGTGCAACTGCCTGAGCACAGATTCTCAGCCCCACTGCTTGTCACTTTAGCAGCAGGCACTGAGGAGTTCAGCTCTGCAGCCAGCTTTTGTTTTAGAGGTTGTTCAATGAGGTATAAGCAAAATAAAAGCCTATATTAAACATATTAAATTTAAAACCCCCTAGGAAAGGCTGCACAGAAGGACAGACTTTTGTGAATAAGAAAAATAGTTCAACCCTCTTCCCAGGAGGGATTTGCCATACACATGCTTTGTGGCAGGTTTTCTTGAAACAGTATTTTTTATTCCAGGGTAATTCTGCTCTGGAGAAGCTCAGGTTCTGATCTGCCACCTCCCAGCAAGACAAACTCTAACTAACACTCTCAACTGGCTACAGACTGCCCCAAAGAACAGTGAGACACTGTGCTTATTAAATCTACTTGCAATACATCCACGAGCAGAGATGGAAACTTAAAACAACACTAATACTGTTGTCCAGCTCTCTAAACAAAGCTCGTTCATTAGAGTCATCCTGCTGTACTTCATCATTTCACTGGCACAAAGCTCGCAGCCAAAGCGACTTGCTCCAGAAACTTTCCAACATACCAGTCCAATTAGGTTCCAGGCCAGCTGTAACAGTGTCAGACATTTGGGAGTTACACTGTGGAGACACTGAAATCCCCGGCTTTACTGGGGAAACAGTGATTTGCCAGTAGGATATGAAAAGATTTGCACTAATTACCCAAAGGAATTTACCTACAGAAGTCAACATTAAACTTCCAAAACAAAAACAAGCACAAGATTTCCAGGGTTTTTCAGCTGGTTTATCTTGAAAATTTTAATCTACCAACAGATCAAGTTCATACTGGAAATAAATGAAGTTGCATGAGCCACCTCAGTCCCACAAGTGGGATGGTGCCTGCCCCATCCTCTGGGCAGGCTGTGACAGAACAGAGTTCGCTTTACAGTGACATCCCAAGTGTTTGGCCCTCTCCAGGGGGAAAGCAGAATTCCTTTCCCCCAGGCATCCAGTCCATGTAAAACACCACCAGAAAGCCATGCCTAAATAGGGAATGTAAACTTCATTCATCCTCAGAACCCTTGGGACAATAGCCAGTGCCTGCCAGGCCATCCCCAGCCACAGATTGCCACTGTGCCTCTTCCAAGCACAGTACTTGACTCCTACTCCATCCTCACTGGTCATCCAGAAGAGCTTGGACTCAAATTCCTGACTCCAGGTCAGTCGGTGATTCTGAGGACAAGGCTAAAAGAGCAGGAACAGCCACTTCAAGTGTACCTTTGCTGCCAGGTAAGGAAACACCAGCTCTGCCACTTCCCACTGCAATTCAGAGCTCCAGCTCAAGGAGGGGGGAAAAAAAACCAGAAAAATACTAAAAAAAGCTGCAGAATCAGATCTTTGAAACTCAGCACAGCATACCTCATACCCCTGAACTCCTGCCACCTTCCAGGCGTGAGAACAAGGATCTGCTATGGGACCCTGGACACAGACTGCTCCAGGAAACCTGCTTGGGCTGAGACAATGCCTCAGCAACACACCAGGAGGAACTTCTGGGTGTAAACAATGGTTTGAGGCAAAGTAAATTAACTTCAGCTGCTCTGGCAGTTGAGCATTTTCTGAATAGAATTAACATGAACAACCCTTGCTGGGAAGGAAAAACCTGTCATTCTCACACTTTTATGTAATCAGACTATTTCCTGTTTAATAAAAAGGAAATCCCATCAAGAGAGCGCAGGAAACAAGCCCTACAAGGTCATTCTTTTAAAACAACTTCAAACAGGATATTGCTACCAATGAGCTCTCCCAAGACAAAGGGGCTGAGTTCCAAATGAGGGGGAGACACTGCTGTGTTGGAAAAAAAAAACACACTTCCAACACCAGCCCTGATCCTGATACATGCAATGCATTCAGAGGGATCAAGGGAAAAGTTGTCATCATCCAAATCCCAAAAAGGTTTGGGTTGAAAGGGACCTTGAAGCCCATCTCATTCCATCCCCTTCCACTTTCCAGTAAACCAACCCAGGGTACAGCTGGCTTTTTAGCTCATTAAATTCTTTATTACATAAATAACTTTTATTTTAATACATTCTAAAGTAGTTAATTTAATCTAAACAGCCATCAAAAAATAAACAAAAATTTACTTATGTTTTTAAATCAGGCTAGAACACGTAGGAAGGTCAGACATTTCCATTCTATGCTTGCCAGGCAACTGTGTTTAAAATGGCTACTGAGACTCTTGGTCTGCCAGGGATTTTGGAGTTGGATTTTGCAGCCACATCCTGCAGACTTTTTGGAAAAGCATTTGCAGGTAACACGTCACATGGCCAAGTTGTGTTTTCCAGGATTTCAAAGACAATTATGTCATTTCAAAGCAGGGAAATGAGCAACACAAGCCTCTCCGAGGTGGTGGCCCTGCTGGAACTCTCCCACACAATCCCCCACAAAAGAGAAAGTTTAGAAAAATAAGCCAAGTTTGAAGTGTGCAGCAGGGGCTCGAAGCAGAGCCTCATGGCGAGAACCTTCAAAGCTGCACACAACAAACAAACCCAAACAAACCTGAGCAGTGTTAACCCTGCCTGGAGGAGACAGGAAACACACCAAGACATCTAAGGCTGCCCTGACAGCCACATGGAATAAGGAGCTCCATGGGAAAAGGGGTAAAGAGTTTTGTCCCCAGGATAAATCTGGGCATCCCCAATACACGATGCTGACTTTAAAACTGACACAATCCTGCTGTATCCACATAGAGGGGTTTTTCTGTCTTTTTTTTAGGAATAATGGGGTGCTGCAAAGTAAAAACTGGGCAATCAGGATCAGGCAGAAAATGAACTTGTCATTTGTGGAACAGAGGAGGAGAGATTCCCAGGTTCTTCCACACTAGGGTGGATTTAAACAACATCCACCACTCATGAATAAAACAAAAGCAGCTACACCACAAGGAACACGATTCCTCAAAAGAGGCTCCACAGCAGACAGAAAGAGCCACAGCCCTGCGAGAAGCTGGGCCACAGTGTGAGTAGAAAATGAGCTGAGAATCTTCCAGACTTCCAGGAAAAACCAGTGCTACCCACCTGTGCCAGCCAGGGCCTGGAGAGCTGGCAGCCAGCACAGGGAACAGCAGGCAAGATGTTAAATCTGGGGTCTGGCCCAGCAGCCTCCTGCTGCCAGGAGCTGATCCATAGCTGCTGGCTCCTGACACAGCCTCTGCACTGCCTTACAGGCTTCTCCTCAATATTTTCAGGTTTTCCCTCAATATTGATATGCTTTCTATCAATACTGTCGTGTTTTCTATCAACATTAAGCCATAAATCACATCATTTGCACAGTGACTCTCAGCACTGCACCTCATTTCCCACTCTAGCATCATTTATCAGAGCACAGCCTGCAAGGAAGCGCTGCCGCAGAGGCTGCAGGAGCTGGGAGGAGAAGATGGCTGACTGCAAGGCTTTTGCTGTTCAATCTGCCTTTGTCTCCAAGTTTCAGTTTAAAACCAGTGTGTTCTCAGGAGCTCAGCTGCGCTCCCATGTCCCCCATGGCCAGGCAGATCCCAGAGCTGGCGCTGTGTCCAGCATAACAAACACCTTGGGTGCTTCACTCAAAATTAACAAACAGTCTCCCAGTCCCCAAATTTCAGTAGTGCAATGTTTTTCTACCTGACCTGGGATGCTTATCTGACCACACCAAATCACCTTTAAGCCCTAAGACCAGCAAGGGGTGAGAACTGGAGGAGCAGGGGGGAGAACAGGGACACTGCTGTCACCAAAGCTGTGCAAAATTAATCTCACTTCCCCGGCAGCAACACAGCCTCGATGACTCCCCAACAAATCACGTGTTTTGCCAAACTGCAAAGGCAGGATGGCCCCAGGGCACAGCCAAGGCTTACAGGAGGGCTTCTCCCACCCTCTTGCTATTCCAGGCACGTTCTGGAGCTCGCACATGGTCGGAGTGAGTCCAGCCGGCGGTCAGCAGGGCTCCAGCCAGCCCTGCACCTGGCAGGGTCAGCAGCTGGGACCACAACACACACTCCTGCCAGCCACAGAAATCCCTCCCCTGCCCATAACAGCCTGTCCTGCCAGGAGCATTCCAGCTCCTCAACAGGATATGTTTCCTTAGACAAGGGTTATTTTTGCACATGCACCTGCACCAGATCCGTGGGATAATGGGATTTAACTGACAACACGGGATCCAGGAGCTGGAGGTGGGAAATTCACGGCAGGACGTGCAAAAGGGAAGGGATTCGCACAAGAGGACTTGACAAAAGCAAAGCACAAGTTTTGGAATGGGAGCAAGAGGTGAACTGGAAGAAGTTCAAGTCATTTCAAGTGCTTGGATCGCACCTACAGTCTATAACCAGAGAGGAAAAAATACAGCAGATTCTGTTGGTTTTCAGGCTGCTGGTTAGAATAACAATAATAAATCACCACGTACTGTGCTGCTGCTCTGGCTCCAGAACTCCACAGGTCCTGTTACTGCTACTGCAGCACTCCTGCAACTTCAGAGCCACTGCCTGCTCCTACCAGGGAGGAACACAATCCCAAGTCCTCCCCCTCCAGCAAATTATGGTTTAGATAACCACAGAAATTATCTGCAACATGCCTTCCCATGCTTCAGGAGCAGCTGAACCGCCTGCAGCAGCAGCCGCTGCTTTCAGAAGCCGAGGGCTGATAAGGGGCACTCCCAGAGAGAGACCCCAAACCCCAGAACCTATTTCTGCCTGTCAAAACCAGTTTGGTGACCACTCAGTGCTTACACAACCTGTCCAGGCGCACCTTTTCCAGGAGAAATGCTGGCTTGTGAAGTGCCTTTTTGAGTAAGGGAGGGAAAAAAGCAATGAAGAGGTATTTGGGCTTTTTACAGAGCCCAAGTGACTCTTGCTGTCAGCAGCTGCACACTGTTCTGATTAACCACCCTATTCAGGAAATACAGCACACACAAACTCTTGGGAAGCTGCTCAAACATAAGTAGTTAATTCTACACACAGCATCAATATATATCACTTGCAGGAGGAGAAGTAACCCCTGAAACATCTGACAAAAATCCACCCAGCAGGTAATCGTATCCCTCCGAATTTCACAGGTTAACGTGAAATTTCTGAGAACAAAGAGTCAGTGTGCAATATCCAGAGACAGGAATTCTGGAACAAATACACACAAAATTTGAGAGATCTTTGACTGGCCTGTGCAGTCAGTCCTTCAGCTGAAAAAGAACAAGTGTTTAAAGAAACAGAGGCCCTGCTTCCCAACCCCTGGATATCACCTACAGCAAATGAGGAGAACTCTCCTTATTTTAAAAGAATGTAGAAGTCCAAGCACATGGTTTGTTGTTTTTTTGGTTTTTTTTTTTTTTTTTACTAATAAGGGACAGAGTTGTTTTTCTAAACTGTGAGAGACCATCATGGAAAGATAAGGTCCCCTGGCAGCAGTTCCTGCTGGGTGCACCCCCAAATGCTGGTACCTGTCTCCATACTGCAGAAGTTTGTCTGAAGGGTGCTCAGATGAACCAAGTCAGGCAACTGGGCAGGAGGGTTTTAAAAAAAAAAAGGGGGGGGGGAGGGGTGTGACACAGAACACACAGAGTAAATAGGAAAAACAGCTTCTAGTCAAGGACTCAAAGGATCTGAGGTGGAAGAGAATCCAAAGCAGTGTTCTGCAGAGAACACACACAGCCACCACTGTTGGGTCCTTCTCCATAGACCCAGGGTGGAGCACACCCTATTTCCATAGTCATCACTTTTCCCTGAGCTGCAGCAGAACAAAACTGACTCAGTTGTTCAGTTTCACAACAGCTCGCTGAGCTTCCAGTAAATGAAGTGAAAATTTAACAATTTTCATTCTTTTGTTGTTTGGGAAAGTACAAGAGATCATGGAATTGCTTGTAAAACTGTTTAGTGACAGCTGCTTTTGTAGGAAGGCAAAACACTTTTTAAGATGAAAGCCAGGTTTTGCAGAGGTTTATCCATGCTCCTGCTCTTGGAGAACACAACCTACAGATTCTACACAATCTAAAAGGCTGAGAGAGACAGGAGAAGCACGGGCAAGAGATCCACTTCCAAGCTGGCCCTTATCCCCCTGGAGATGTGGGAACTTCACTTGGGTTCAACCACAACCCTTTTGTGCAGCAGATGGGAGCACAGAGCCAAGCCCAGCCAGCAGAACAGGGATTCTGAGGCTGTGTTCCACAGAAAGCAGGATGATCATATGATGCTGGGCTCACTTACATCCCAGCAGAGAAGCACTCGGGGTGGTTCGAGCTGTCATTGGCTCACACTGGAGCCAAGGCTCAGGGGACAGCCCAGGAGCACCTCGTGATTCCCCACCACACTCGGCGGGTTCCAATCCCAGCTCTGCTGTTACATCACAGCTGGAGTAAAACCGGCCCAGGAGAGGCCAGAAGGAGAAGAAAAAAAGGTTCGTTTGCATTCCAATGGCTTTCCCAGGGGCCACCCGGCCCAGCTCGGCGTGTGCCAGGGCACCGGCCCCTGGGTGAAACCTCTCTTCTCCCAGCTCCATTCAGACCTCATTCACCGCTCAGAAAAGCTTCTTCCCGAGGCATTTTCTCCAAAAAAAAAAGTCTTTAAAACAGCCCGTGGTTAACGAGCAGCTTGTCCTTTCAGAGGCACAATGCCCCTGCACGGACCCACTGTGCCCCTGTTGCTGTCAAACTGCACCCGGAGCAGGGCTCCAGCTGCTGGGGCACACCGAGGCACCAGCGGCATTTTCTGGGATGTTTCCTCATGGAAACAGCTGGGCCACACAAAAAAAAAATAAAATATGTGTGTTATGTAAAAATAACCCCCTGGTGGCAACGCTGAGGGGCAGGGGCACCCCGAGCAATGAATGCATGAGGTACTGCAGCACTGGGAGCTCTCCCTCTGCTCTCTCCTTCCACAGTTCTGCAAATATCCCGGAGTTCAGGCCATGGGAAAAGATGGGAATAGCAAACTCCTGGTGTCTGGCTGCTGCAAGATCCTTTGAAGTCTGTTCCCACTCTCTGAATGAATACCATTGCTGCCCCAGCTCTCTCTGTTACCCAAAGAGGTGGATTGTGATTTCCGCAATGCCCAAAAAATGCAATTTTTTTTTCTCCATTTGAGATTCACGTTGAAATTAATTCTCCCTGTGCTGTTTTATAAAGGGATATGTAACAAAGGCATCTTTTCAGCCAATGCTTGGTCTTCCAAAAACGTTCCAGAGCTTTTTTCATGCCCAAAAGTAGTGGCCTCCAAATGCAATGCAGAGACAATGTGCGACCTCCAGCAGCATAGGGAAAAAAATAAATCACTTAAAAACTAAAAAAGAACCAAGTATTTTTCTGTTAAGACTCTTTATTTGCAAATGTAACACCAAACTAAGGACATGGTGTTTCATCAATCTCCAGGGATTGCAAAGATTTCAAAGAAAAATGTATCAGTGTACTGAACAGTCAGGAGGAAACATCTAAACAGAAAAAAGTAGCCTCCTCTGTAAGTGTAAACAGAATTCTCTTATTTCTTCTTGTCCATTGACAAACTTTTTAAATTCAAGAACTAATGAGGGGTTAAAAACAGGAAAAAATGCGTTTTTTGAATTCATAGCAGGAAACGAAGACGAAAGGCAAGAGCAAAGTTCTACTATTTCTTAAGCACTTAAAAGAAACAGTAATGAGAAACAGCCAGTCCTAGGAAAAATCCTACTTTAATATAGAAAGTTTAATTTATTTATCAAAACATGCTTCTTTTCTTCTCTCTTCTTCTCCAACACTAAGCTTTTAATAGCTCTTTAATGTACATACTTTGGCTCTAGCTCTTTCTCCCCTCCCTGGAGAGACCTTTTAAAGAGATCTCAATTTCCATTTAAATAGAAGCAATCAATAATAAAATATGTCAGTAACATTAAAAAGTATTATTGCCCAAGAGCAAACCAAGAAATCTTTCACAGCCATTTTAAATTCTGTACAGGTAACACCTTCCTTGCTATCAAAAACATGCTAGTAGCAGTGAGTGGACACCAGGCAGCTTCCCTCAAAGTTTATTTAAAAGCCAACAAATGAGAATTAACCCAAGAAATAACTAGAAAGGAAAATTAACAAGGTGTCCTGCTTGCTGATTTCACTCATTGACACAAGCTCAACTTCAATGCCTTTGGGCCAAGGCCAAGGGCAGGATCTGGGCATAGAGTACATCCCAGTGGGGTTAATTCTGTGGGACTGGGTAAAAACCTTCCCAGACATATTTGTGACAAACTCCCTTCCTGGGCAGCTCCCACAGCAGGGCTGTAACAGGTGGGAACAGAGGATGCAGTTTCAGCTTGGGGTTCAACTCACAGAGCCCTTCAAAGGCTCCGAGATCAGAACTGTCCTTCCCTGCCTTGCTCCTCCCTGCAGGGCGTCCTCACCAGCAGCACACAGAGCACATCCCAGAAACCCACCCCAGGCACA